>JAPYYX010001443.1:0-25470 GCA_030522605.1 Cremastinae sp. B BG-2022a | reverse complement strand
TTTTCAACGGATTTTGATCCCGCTAGTCGCATTCGACTCAGATTCGATTCAACTCCACGCCCACGAAGGCATGTCCCGAGGTTGTGTTACACCCTGTATGTATTTGTGTGTCAAAAAAATTATCCAATTTCAAGTCAGGAATAAGACAGGTTTTGTTAATTTCGATTTTTAAATTCTTGTTCAGAAAAGATCCTCAAATTAATAGACACGTCTTTTCGTTTATTTTCTCTTCAGTCTGTGAGAACAAGAAAATTTATGCAAATTTCGTCACGGTCGTTACAGTTGATTTCGTTAGACTGAGGATTGATTAACGAATTCTCGATTGGCAAAACGTTTGTCCGCAATTATTCGCTCCGGGAAAGCCGAAGCACGGTTTGTCGAAGAAGCGGAAGAGACGTGACAGAATTCGTTTCGAACTCAAAATCTAACTCGGAACACCGATTGACGGGTGGAACTGTGTGTTGGCAGCTAATGCTGTGTGTTTTGACATTAGCTCGGACTGCTCGACGACGGAGCGGACATAATTTGTATGTGGTCGTTCGTGGCCAGAACTCGAGAGCGAGAGGGTAGCGTAATTCATTTAGGCTCATACTCGTACATTACATTTTCGCGTAAATAGCAGGTTACGTGCTGATATCTGTGTATTCCTGGGTAAAACGTATGGGAAGGCACGAGAGTACTCTAATTACTTTTACAGCTCTCCCCAGAGCAAATATTGAATTTCCTCTCGCGAGAGAGTTTTCGAACGAGCTCTTACGTTTTGATTACTTTCGCCCTCGGATTTCCGCCGGGCTCGTCAATTTCTCAACTATTATATCCGTTTTTCACTCTCCGCGTTCGTTCTTTTATTCGACAAACAATTGAATTACCTTTTTCTCGAGCTTAATGAATTTAGTTGGTCTCGATGCAAAAGTCGGCAGAGACAAGCGAGGTGGTAAATAGCGTGCTGAAATAGCAGTTTAATCGGTACACTTGTATCGCTTCCGTTATCTTTCTGGCGCTTGATGGTGTTGACCCCTGGGGTTAAGCTATCCGTCACACGATAAGGCTCACCGCATGTGGAACTCGCTTCGTTACACGCTGCCTCTCCATTTAAACAGAAGGTTTTGATAACGCTACGAATGAACGCGCGTTTACACGTCTCGCGCTCAAACGTTTCGGTATAACCGCGACGTTTGCCGCAACGCACTCGATAAAGTGCTCCGGGAAAAAGATGTTTTCGCTATCAGATCCCATCGATTTTACTTGCGCACCAGTATTTTCCTCCGAATTTAACGTAAATTCCACCCGGATGAATTTCAATTTTCACTCTGCGCATCTTCAATTTTTATTATCGGGTTTTTCGTTTATATTTTTCGCGAAAAAATGTCATTTTCTCGAGTATAAGATCCTCCGAGAGAGAATATGAATACAGCGGGATAACTGTAAATGTTCCGAGAGAGCTACCTCGTTTCCTCGCTTCCTTGCGAGCGTGAATCTTCGTTTTGCCGATCGAACCACTGAATCCGGATTCTAAATTTTCCAATTTTACGATTTCGCGTGAGGACGAAAAGCCGGCTCGTAAAATATTCCCGCGCTCCCCTCTCGTCGCCTCTGTCACCGACAGCGACACAAAAAGCGATAAAGCGTTGCCTGGGTTATCTTTCAATCTGTTCCGCTCGCCACTAGCTCCCCCGTTCTTTCTACTTTTCCACCCCCGAAGTAACCTAACTTATCAATTATTTACCACCATCCGTTTTTCCAACGTCAGCGTGTCTCTTTTCGCTTGTAGACAAATGTTTTTCTCGCGGTACCGTTCAGCTTATCGGATATTCCAATTCTGGATCCTCTGTCAAAAATGTTCATTGCGCAAAACTACTCGGAAATGATAAAACTGAAAATTCTCGGCACGTATCAACCCGAAGAAAGTTGTCTCCGAATTTGCTCTCAAATTGCATTAAATCTACTTTTGAATCCCACCGGTGTTTCTACGGAATTTGGTATCCACCTCGTATTCCATGCGCAACTTGTGCTTTTGGCATCGAAGAAGATCACTATTTATTAACTCAACATATTAACCCGGGTAGAAGTTTCGACAAAGGCGTATATCAGGCTTTCTTCTTCAGCACAAAGCAGCTTTTCCGATATCCGTAATATTCACAGTATGCAAATAGCATATAAATTTACTCGGATAAAGCGCGTTTCCTGGACGCATTCATAATACTGAAATGTCGCATGTATAGGAAAGCTAAAAAAAAATCAAGTATCTCGTGAATTGCGAGATTCTTAGCTTTTTTGAAAACTGTCGAAACTGTCGTAGATCGTGTCATTAAAGCGCCTCATTTGCGGCCTATTGTATATCGAAATCCAAGTTTTTTCTGACACTTTTCGAATCCTGAGATGGCAGTATACAAGTAACTTAGATAAATTCCTATAATCCAATAAATTCCAACGGATAGATAACTTTTCCTGGATACATTAATAATACAAAAATGTCGTGCGTATACATAGAGAAGTTCAAAAAGTGAATTCCGGGTTTCTTGACTTGTGAAAACTGACAAAACTATCATGGATTGTGTGATTAAATCGCCTAATTTTTGTCGCTTATAAATCTTTGAAATGTCACTTTTTTAGTACGATCGTGGTCGCCGAGATGCAGCAAACGAAAAAGTCTCGTTCATTGAAAAGTTTGAAAAGTTACATTCGGTGAAACGTTTCGGAATCGCCGCTGAAAACTTTTCCGATCAATTGAATGGCGAGTCTGGTTTGAGCATCGGCCACAAAAAAGCGAAACTGCTGCCTTCTGAAATATTAAAATTGGGTGACATGTGCATACCTCTTTGTTTGCTAATAGCTGTTGCTCATGTATAATATTGCACATGTACGATCGAAGTTTTGGATGGAGAACGAACGAAGACTCCGCAGCATCGAAACCGATTTTTTGTGTGCGACTTTTCTATTGTAAATATTTATGAAGCGACTCTTATTTCTGGTCAGTTCTTCATCTGTAAAGTCCCTTCTGCCAATTTTGTCGTTTTAACTCAATGGAATTTATTTGATTTGATTTGATTTGATGATTGAATTTCAATAAATTGAATGGATTCGACGCATCCTCAAATACTATACTAAGATTTTCATGGAATGCAAAGAACCATTAAGTTGAGGGAAAAATTCTCGTTTCGAAATGAAATGAGGAAATGTGGATAATAAAAAGTGGAACTCCCGACAGAGAGATCCTTTAATATGCTATAAAGAAAAAGGGCGTTGGAAATGAGGTTTGAAAAAAAGAAGAAAAAAGGTAAGCAAACGCGAAGAGTTGAAAATCATGAAAATGTTTGCGATATCGAGCCTTCGGCATTGAACTTTCGTTTCGCGAAAGGATCGAGAGAGGAAAAGGAGCTTTCTCCTTTGAAAGAGCCACCAATCTCGATCCTTTTTCGTTTTTTTCCAATTGCTCTTTCTCATTCATGCACGAAGAAGTAGTCCAAGTAATGGAGGACGAATGCAAAACGCTTGAGGGTCCTTCCTCCCTTTTCCTCTCGAATCACGTGTTGTGGATAAAGAAGTTTAGATTTTAGCCCGGGAGACACTTAGAATTCAGCCGACCAAGTTCAAAACTGAAAGGTCCTAGATATCGGAGTGAAAAACTAGGTCTTCGTTTTTCCAGTGAGCCATTTGCACGGGAGCTTTTTTGAGAGAGCTTTGTATTTGCGAAGCGAGCATTTTAGAAGCACTGCACCGGAAAATCGAGAGCAAAAGCGGAGAGAACACGCGTGACCTTTTTGAGAGGTATGTACAAGTTATCCCGTACCGAGCGCACGCGGGAGGCTCCCATTCAACTTTTGCCGATAAATAAGCTGACCGGCAGCATCATATTTCTTCACGTTTCAGGAGAAAAGCGAAACTCCCCCCCTTACCGCATAGAGTTCTCGCTTCTCTCTCATTCCGCTCGTGTCTACCAATCCTTGGGCTTGTAAACTCCAAATCAATAAAAGTCGGTGATTCGCGAGAACGTTTTATCTCCGCGTTTTTCAAACTTTCTACTTTGCGCGTCGAGTAAATGTATCTCTGCAGATAATAATATTTCATTGTGTACACTGTCACTCTCAACGAGAGAAATATTGTAAATTTATCGCAACCGCACAAGATTTATGACGAGCGAGTCACAGTTGATTGGGTTGATTTTCACCTTTTGGCAACGCGACGATTAATCATCTACAAACAAATTTTTTGAACCTTGAAGTACAAATGAAAAGGAAAAATTGAAACAGAAGAAAGAACTCTCTGGTGGTATTTAATGGAGAAAAATTGAATAAATCCTGAATGGAATTAAACTCATAAATTGTACATGAAAATGATTTTTTATTTAAATAAGAGGGGTCTGAATGAAGGCAAATGTAAACGTCGTATTAAGATATAGCTACATTTCTTGATTAGCGCTGACTGGCGAGAGAATGAACTGGGTGGAAAAGCTCTGGATGGCATCTTGAGAGCCTGGGTCACATGATAAGTTGCAAGTCCATAGAACGCGAGTGTGTACGCTTTCTTTACGTATATACGGAGCCATTTATCTCTATATACGAAATCCCTTAGGCGATGGCTGGCGGTGCACACGCCCCGTACAAAGTAAACGAAGGGTTTATTGCTGGTATACACTCGAAGTTAGTTTTATAGACGTTGAAAAGTTTCGCGCATCGAATAATGGAGAGAGTACCAGGAAAAAAAAAGTCTGGAACAATGGAAGAGAGGGAGCCTTCCGGAGACGAAAGATCTTGGAAAAATACGGTAGGCCGGCTATTGAATTTCCGGTTCCACACATCGCTTCGTCCATTTCTGCCTGATTCGTTGCGCAAACACAAAAAAATAAGAGAAATTCGCCGCGATTGCTATTCCGGTGTTTCTTTATTCATTTAGTCATGCGTTCACGAAGGAGAGAATGATTTTTCACTCAGCCAAGCGTGCGTCAGTAATACAATGTTTTTATGGAGTGAGAACTTGACAAAAATTATTTTCTTTGATCATTGTAAGACGACGTTTTTTTGATTAAAAATTTTAGATACTTGAATTTCAGAAAATTCTTCGAGGAGAAAAGGGAGAGGAAAATGAAGTATGCGAGAATTTGATTGACCGTAAGATTGTAAGAAAAACTGTTTCCGCGAGAGTGAATATTTTATTTCCCAAAAGAGCCTTGGAAAAAAGGAACTTTTTTTGCAAAACCATGTTTTACATAGCCTCTTTCTCATACTCGTCCACGTGTTCATGAACCAGGAAGTTTCACGTAGCAGCGAGATAAAGGTTAAGCGAATACTTTGACCTCTCCGTCAGGCTTTTCGGTCATTTAACTTTGCGGAGTGCTTCATGCTCCTGGATTTTTGTACCTATCGAGGATTTCCTACGAAAGATTAGCAAATCCGAACAAGTTTTATTCGAAAAATTTTTAACAATTTTTTCTCCTATCCATGAAAAAAGATTATGGGAAAAGTGGCGAGAGCGGCGGCTGCGTCGATTGAATTTCATAACATTGACTGACTTCCACGCGTTTGGAAAGCTCCTTTGCCTATAATCCGAAAACTTGAACTATTCCGCGTGAATTATGGCTCATGGTAAAGTTTTAGCGCGGACGTGGAGTCTTTCAATAGGTCGGCATACATTGAAAACCGTTCGCTCTAGTGTGAGAGACAGGAACGAAAGGTCGAGATCTTGGACGAAGATACGGAGGGGGTTTGAATTTACATTGCATCCATTCCCGGGCTAAAGTGCGGCCAAGATTCTCATGCGCGGTTTCCTTTTCCGCACCGATTTGTGAGGCAGCGAACATCCGTTAAGGGGCTCCGGGAAGTAACAATAATACATATTCTCTGGCCAACTTGCGTAACCAGTATGCCGGACCCGATAACCGACAACTTTGTGTATAAAACGAGGAACTCATTTTAAACTTTAGCCACGCTGCATATTGAGCGTATTCACGAAGAATTCGAGAATGCTAATCTCATCGAATGTAAAGTTTTTTCCTCGGCAATACCATTTAAGCGAACGCTTTCGATACTTTTTTTTCTTTTTTATTCCACGGGTTTGCACTTAGCGAGCTTTCACGTTCTTTAAGATATTTACGTAACATGTGCATTTTCGCGTAACGCGTTTGAAAGAGTTTTTCCAGTCATCGTCACGTCCAACCGCGATCCTTTTTCTTCCGTAACGATCCGCTGAAAAGATATTATCATATTTTCAAATTTATTCCGGTGCACGTGAAGACATTACTCGATTAGATTCACGTTTTTATAAGTGAGAATACAACGGCCCTCATCCCTGAGAAAATTTCAATTTCACGGCAACGAAAATGTACGCCGGCTAGGCTTATTCCGGAGAATTTTCAACGATGTTACCATCAACGCTAATGCCGCGTGAAATCAATCATTCAGTTATCGGAGAAGATCGTCGAAATAAATATAAAATAGAGAGCTTGGGAAAGCAAAAGTTTGCGCCGGTTGATAACTTTTACTCCGATCCAGAACCACGGACATTCCTATGTGTGAGGTATAACGATGATAATATCATTTTCGGATAAAATTTTAGTCCAGTTAAATCCATTTACGAAATTCACGATTTTATTGGGAAAATAGCAGATACGTAATGCCAGGATCTGCAAGCAGAGGTACATTTAAGTTTCATCGTAAAAGAAAAAACTGTAATTCAATTAAAACTATAATTCAATTAAAATTCAAATTTTTACGACCTAAACAAGAATTCAAGATGTTTTTTGTAATAAAATATCGTCTTTCAGAAGTCAGAATTGCTGAATTTAACGTTCTCATCGTGGATATTTTTTTACAAAATTTAAATTGAACATAGTGTTTGATCGATATAAAAAAAACTTTTTAAAAAAGTAAAACAGTACAACACGTAATAAAATGGTTTTTGTAAAATGGTATGAAATTTTGTGACCAAGTCAAAATTAATTAAAATTAAAATATACATAAACATTTAAGGTTTTTCAGTCACTGCCAACTGAAACGTTACTTTTAAAATAGTATGAAGTGAGAGGATTCTACCAACGATAATAGAATGAATGGAGAAATGAAAAGAAATGGGAATAAAAAAAATCAGTGCAGATTGTATAGGAAAAAGAAAGAGCCCGCGAATTACCGATAGCTATTTCAATTACGCGTCAACGGGTTAGAATTTAGCAGATATCTATGGATGGCATAGAGCTGAGAACTGTCGGAAAATAAAGAAAATAGAAATAGGCCAGGAAAAAGTGCTGTAGCGGTGGCAATATAAGCGTTTCAATGTTGGTGTTAGTCTCCGTTGGTACAGCGAGTGAGGCGGTCGTGCAAAAACTGTCGTCGCCAATTTGCAGGAAAATTGGATTAAACCGTTTAGCTCAGGCGAAGGTCGATAAATTCGCGCCGGTATATTTGCCAACAGCCATACAAGAGAACGAGGAAAGCGTAGGAGAAACACTCGCTGCGCGGTACGAAGAAGGCGATGAAGAAAGATGCAGGGTGAAAAGGATAAAAGATTTCCCGTGAGAGCCTTGAGAAAGACGCTGAAGAAGGTGAGTAGTGCCCCAAAAAAAAGAAGAAAGGAGAGGAAATGAAAAAAGGTATGACGAAGACGAGAAATGAGAAAAGCGTGGAAGCAAAAAATGGAGATGGAGCGGGTAAGAAGGATATAAGAAAGGGAGATTCTGGAAAGACGGGCGGGATCGAAGGTACCGGAGAAAAAGTCTACCACCAGGCATCCTCTCCGCTTCTCTTATTTTCCATGCGTACTCAAGCAACTAACTTACCAAATCGCTATATCTGTACCCAATGTCCTGCTTTTTATCGCACTTCGAACAAAGCTCATGTTTTTGCAGTACATCGGTGTTAGAGCGTGAAATCTTTGAATAACGGTATTTGAACCAGTTGGTTCATTCGACTGGATAAAATTCGTATAAACAGAGAATACTGGGTGCGATAGAGCAAAAAATTCTCACAACTAAATAGAAATTCCGTAGATTGTATTCTTTTGAAATTTCATTTGTTTGACTCCATTAAAAATAGTCTTTTCTCCGGTAGCAGGTGGCATATAGTTTAATCTCTTGATTGCTGTAATGAACTATTTGGTATCTTGTAAAAACGACTTCGTTTGTAGTCGATGTGCATGCCCAGTATGCGAGGTGCCATGGTTAAGTTTATACATCTGTTGGCACTTCAAATTCTAGTGAAGTGATTCTTCAAAAACTTTGCTTGTTTGGCTCTATTGAATGTAGCCTTTTCTGTCATATTAGATGGTTTATCGTTTAACCTCTCGTTTGCTGCAGCAAATTGTCTGCTTTCTTGCGGAAAGGACTTTGTTTGTAGTCGATCTGCATACATACCAACGCATGGGATGTGTCATGGTTCAGTTTATATGTTTGTGGGTATTTGTACGGGAACTGGTGCATTTTGAAGTTCGCTGAGGCTTCTTGCAGGAACATAAACCGCTATCTCTCGATCGAGACTTCTACATATGGACCTGGAGCAGCTAAAGGGCGAATTCAAGCATCTCGAAGAAGAAATCAAGAACAAATTACGCCCTTATGGCTAGATGCTAGCTCATCACTGTATAGGTATACAAATAGTCCTTTGAACACTCCCCGACTACACATGGAATCTCGAATGAACGAACAAGCCAGAGTCACAGACGGGATAAATCAACACTACCGTGGTTGGCTGGATTCTCTCTCTTTTCTTGTATTTGCTATCTCGCCGTCTCACTTTCTGAGAGTCTGTGCTGCACGACTCTTGAGAAGAGCCCAGCTGCAGGTCCGAAGACCAGTTTAACCAGTTCGGCGCTTCTGCTTTTCCGAGCTTTTCTCCTTCCCCAAGCTTTTATGCTCTCCGACTTGGCATTGGTGAATTCTGGCTGCCGGATGAGCCAGAGAAAGAGGGAAAGACGGATAATACGGGGTCTATTACCGCGAAGAAGCCTTCGGTTGAGATCAGAGAAATATACATAGACAATATACGTATAGCACACTTAGCACACGCTCGAGGCGTTACCCATGGAAATGATAGTCCATTAATTTCAGCACTTGCAGTATTTCGTGACAAGTAAGGGCGCAGACCGCGGGACCACCGGCTGTGCCCATTGGCTAGTCGACCTTGTGATATCCATTCGTACGTACATGAACCATACACGTAAATGGAATGAAAGTCGAGAATAAGGGCACCGTATATCGCCTTATCCACGATTAGGAACGTCTGGCAATCTTTAACCGCTCACGGCGAATCTTGAAAAATCTCGGGTTTAATATACAATCCAGAAAATGTAACACGTTCTGATTTCAGTTGAACGCTTGTGAATAAAAAAAATATCGATTTTTAAAAAATCACATTTCACTCTGAGCTTTTTTATTACTCAGAAATTCATAGTCGAGGTAGTATATAAACGATAATTGTATTTGTTTGTATGAATGTATCGGTGCAAAATTATTCCATCAAATATCTTTATCTTATCAACGTGGTATTGATTGTTGAAAAAATGTAGATTGCGACAACAAAAAGTACGATGCGTTTATTGATTGTTAACTGTAATTACTCAAAGAAGTGAAGATGAAGAGAAGAGGACGCTCGAATAATGTCAACTCATTGCCACAGAGTAATATGTGATCGCGGGAGTGTGCGTTTCGAGCAATTGACTCTGTGATTACAAGGCAACGATGTGAAGAGGGTTACATCACTCTTTCGCCAGTGCATTCGAGTACTCCGTGGATGACGGATGACTAAAATATTTGCAAGACGACAAATGTTCTTATTTTCACAAGGTGAACACAGTTTTGCATGTGATACGAAATGAACGCGATTACCGAGAAAGAGACTGGATGGGTGAAAAAACATTTGGTACCCAAAATTACTGAAGTTCTGGGCAAGAAATGCAAGAATGTGCGCTCTTGTATTTCGTTTCCAGAAAATTGTTTCTTCGTGTCGTGTGTCTACTTCCTTGACCTGACTTTCGACAAAACTTCCGACGATGGTGAAGGGCCCGAGGGTACTTTGAAACTTGTGGTGAAGAAAGCACCGCTGAATATCGTCTTTGCTCAACAAGCGAAGATGACGAGACACTTTCACAACGAAATACTTTTTTATAAGAATTTTACAGCCAAGGATTCGCGGTTTCCTCGTTGCGTTTACACCAACGAGGGAGATCTGGAAGACTGTGTAATCGTTATTGAAAACATAAGTGTTCAAGGTTACGAACTTTACCCCAAATCTGAACATTATGTGCCTACAGAATACATTTACTCTGCTGTCAGTGAAATTGGCATTTTGCATGCAATGGCATACGTTATGAAAGAACGAGAACCCGAAAAATTTTTCAACATAGCGAATGATATTCAAGATCCAAGGTTCAAGGATTCCGAGTGGATGCCTGGTTATGTAAACGCTCTCGCGACGAGACCAATTGACTGGCTGCGCTGTGATTACGAGAAGGAAATGTGCGATAAATTGGAAAGGCATCTTAGCAACGCTTACGAAGAGATAATGTTATACGCGATCAAGCCCACGGAGCCGCTCGCAACTCTGTGTCACGGCGATTTTACGCGGAACAATATCTTTTTTCGCAAAAATAATGATAGGATAGAAGCAAAACTCTTCGACTTTGCTCTAATTTCTTACTCCTCGCCAGCCATTGATCTTTCGACGTTTCTATACTTGAATTGCTCTGCGAAAGATAGGGTCCAGAATTTTGACAAGATTTATCGCTGCTATCACGACGCGCTTAAAAATTACTTGCGACAATCCGGAATTAGCAATCTCGAAAAGTATTCTTACGATAAAATGATAGCTGACTACAGAAGACGAGCTGCATTCGGTTATACAATTGTTTGTTTTTTTTTGCCAATCGATCGTGGATATATGAATTTAGACTTTGAACATTTTTTTGACAATCCAATGGCTGGTGTTGATACTGTCAGGCGAGCAGGTGGAGAAGCCGTAACGAAACTTTTTGCAGAAATGATTCTTGAGCTAAAAAATTTAGGGTCTTTTGATCACGTGCTTTAAAAAAAGTTGCAGATGAATTTATTTTCTGACGGCTTCGAAGTGCTGTATAATCTAAAATTGCATCTGTGGAGTATGTCAATATTACATCAGTTCTGGATCAAATGAAAGGAGACTATAGAATTTTGAATTTGGAACCTAATAGTTGACATTTTCAAGATCGTTCATTTTGCCTTGATTTCGGATTATACGGAATCACGAATATACAGAGGGTCAAGTTCCAGGGTTAAAGAAAAATTTTGTCGTTGTTATTAGCCAAGCAAAAGTATTTCAAAACTTGTCAAAGATCCTTCTAGTTGTATACAATTTGGGTTAACAATGCTTCCGGTCCCTCGAGAATTTCAACAGTGCGCAGTTGGCTATGGTCGCTACAGGTTGCTTCTCCGGATATCGATAACAGAAGACAATGAATTCCGCATCCACCGTACCGATTCCGCAATATAACCTAACCAAAGTTACTGAACTTACAACGTTGCAGAATTTCACTTCCGACCAATACTTACGACCATTATTACTGATGTTAATTAGACACGGAAATTAAGTGAATTTATGCATTGTGTTTAAGAATTTTTGTTTGCAGAATTATAAAACCATGCCAAATTGTAACAATCGTTTGTAATTTTTTTCAACAATTCCAAATTCCACTTCTACAAATCCAGTCATTTCCTTGAAAAAAGGTAATTTTAAACTCGTGCTAAGTTTTTTTTATTGATATTTTGCATCATAACGCATCTGAGGAATCATAGAACGGTATCAGATATACTGTTGAGGTTGCTAAGATAGATTGTACGAAGACAATGTTTTCTCAAATAACAGAGCACAGTTGAACGAATGAAATGACAGATCGAGGAAGGCCGTCGACGCAAGTTGATGACAGGTCGAAGCAACGAGGTTCGCGCACGAGTATGTGTACCTTGAGGTGCACATGCAGATTCGCGGGAGCTCTGGAACGGATGAATTCACTGGGTGAGTGAGAAGGTTGCTCCAATTCTGCCCGTAGTATGTTCAATGGTTCGGTTTTGCTGGGGAAGGGTACAACGCGCCGAGAGGTAAGTATGCAAATGCAAGAGTACATTTATCTCCGCACCACGCCCATGTATTTCCTGGGAGCTTCCGAGACGCATTGTCGGACCGAATCGAAAGCCCAGCGAGTAAGGGAGAGAGAGAAATAGAAAGGGAGAGGAAGAACAGGCAGAACGTCACCTCCGTTGTATTCCGCGGGAGTTCTCTCTCCCTCTGAAACGAGGTTCGAACGGCGTCGTTTCCACACACACCGTGCGAGAGAGAGAACGGACCACCCACTCGCTGGTCCACCCGGTCCGATACTCCCGAGATTTACGAGCAAACTAGCCTCGGTCCCCAGGGCTAATAGACCGGCAAGTTATGGGGCAATTCAATTTAATTTCGAGAATAAACAACCGATCCTCCCCGCACATTCGGCCAGAACCGACGCTCAATTTATTCCAAAATTTCGGTAACCCCGGTTCAAACCCCCGTATTCTTCTGTTCTGTCTCTCTCCCTTTGAATCTTGCTCGCATTCTATCTTTCTCCATTCCACTACCTTTCTTTCTCTTATTTATACTTCACCGCGAAAAGCTCTTCCCACAGGATCAAAACTTTTTTGCTGAATGAAAAATTCAATCTTCTCATTTTTTTCATTTCCACTCTCATTCAGAGAATTGGAACCCCGGATGTCCTGTGTTTAGCGAATATGGGTAATGGGACGAGTAAATATTTTTTGACGTAGATATGCAGTTTCCGAATCACGAAGCAATTGGTTTTATTACTTAAACTTTTCTATCAACCGGAAGAACGGAGCGAAGAAGTCATGTATTTTTGTTATTTCAAAATTTCGATGTAGCAGAAACCGGAAACGTTGTAGACGTTAACCAAGTTTCCCGTCCCGACTGTGCATTGTTCCTTCTCTCGTTACGTCTGTGTGCCATTATTTCAAGAGTAATAATCAGAACTGAAGGGAAGACAATAATGGTCTCGTTGAAGAGCGCTGGTATATCGCGCATCGACAAGAAGCAAGATTGATTGCTACCTCATGGGCATATGCATTCGTCCCTGACGACTATTGAGAACCCGGCAGATCTGGGCTGACCTCGGCGGAGCTCGATAGCTCGAACTCTATTCCTCCCCGAGGGTGGTCGCCACCCACTTCCGATTGCTGTCTCTCTTCCTCTCCAGTGAGGTCACCCACCGTGCAGTCGTTGTGAATATTTCAACATGTGCGAGCATCAATCTTAATGACCCTTATCTCATCTTTTTCACATTTAAACTTGAGCGGTAAAATTCTTTTTATTTTCGTATTTCTATTCTCAAACATTCTTTTTTATATTCTTTTGACAATTTTATTCGAGATCGAAAGAAAAATCGCAACGATTCGAAACAATGAAGAAACTGAAGTTGGACGCTTTCCGGAATCAGGATTGAACTTCAGTCGTGATGAATGTATCAGACGCCGGTCATATTGTCGTGACGGTGAGGTTATAAAAGCGGCTTGACGTTCGTGCGTAATATAGAGTGTTGTTGCGACTGAAAACTGCTGGCGCGCTTGGCTGTATGAATCACGAATAACTCTATTCAATTTGATACACTTCGTACTCGGATTTGAGGATCGTATTTGAATTTGAAATTTGCATTCACATCCTAGTATACATCGCAGCTGTACAGCTTCCTACGTGATGACCGTAAATATTGGAAACTCTCGTTCGTCGAATATTTGAAGGAAAAAGAGTGACGAGAGTACACGTATACGCAGGACTGCTGTGTTCGGATCGAAATATTCTCACGCTGTGTGTCATTTGACCCGTTAGACTTTTACTATTTTTTCCGTTTTTTCATTAACGTTTCCTGTTGCACAAAAGCTCATTGGCTGTTCCTCTTTAATTTGTACCCAATCCAGAAATGAGTCAATGAAAGAAATGCTTATCGTGGAAGGGAGTCGGAGGAAATACTGAATAGAGGACATAAAGATAGCGAACGAATTTGATGAGTGGATCGGACAAAAGACATAAATTCATTTATGTTCTGTTCGATAATAGTTCGATTTCCAATCTGGTCAAGAAGCTCTGTAAATTCATTGAGATGGAGAAATTGAGAAAATCGTACAGTGAATCAATGTTTATACATACATATATCTTTTGTATTAATTGTTGGATCAGGCAGCGAGATCGAAACGCGTAGGTCTTATATTTTAATAAAAAAATCAATAAGGGACCATCGCGGTTCTAGAGGTTGATATTGTATTCTCCCCGCTAGCTCATCATCGACAAACTAAAGGAGCAGATAAGCGACGAAGAAAGCAATAAAATATATCATATAACTAGATGATATATGGATATGTATTCGTACGATACTGAACACAGATCTGGTTACGCTAGAAAATGTTTACTTGGACGGACAGTACAACGAATCCATAGATATTGATAAAACTTTACAAATTCCGAGACAATACATAAATGTTGGGATTTCGAGTAGAAAGATAAAAAACGATCATTAATAGAGGAAATCCGATTTCTGTGTTCAGGATGAGATCAGTCGGGAACGATTTAAATTTCAGTGGAGTCTGCTTTAACTCCGCCAATCTAATAGCGATAGGTTGGATCGAGAACAAGCTGCGATGATAGCCTGATAACTACCGGTCCATGTGCTAATGGGAATGTTTGAAAACGTTACGGTTAATTGGTATATTTGGTATTAATGGAATTTCATCGCGTTCTCTCTCTCTCTCGTACACTCTGATAATTACATATTACGGCAACAATGCAACAAACCCCGGAATCTCGCTCTGTTAGCATGACAATCGATACTGAAAACCGACATAGCTAAAATCGCGAGCACAACTATCAGCAAGTTTGGCGGAGCGCAAATTAGCGCTCGATTGGGGGCACGTATCGTTTCTTCAATAAAAGTTAGTCGCAGAGGGTACGATCGTTTCGAGGAATATAAAGCACTTAGCAACCGTGCGGAAAGGGAGGGAAACCAACACGGGGCTAGATATGAGACGTGCAAGAAGGAAGCCAGCTAAATGATTTAACCCTCGGTATCCGGTTACACTCCTCATAAGTACCATTCCGTTGAATTTTTGCTGTTTCCTCTGCTGCGGCTTCGGTTCGTCATTGTTCATTAATCTTCGACGACGGCTGCAGATTTTTGAGCTACTAGCATTTTTTTAATAAACTTCGTGAGAAGATTTCTAAAAATTGTGAGCTATCTAAGAATTTTTTTTAATTCGAAAGGAAGATTTCAAAGATTTCATGAATAATTAGTTGGACGCTTTTTTAAAAGCATGAACATATTAATACAGAGGATACGAGAGAAAGAGTGGGCTAGATGTGGACCTTTCAGCAATGTCACTATGCTAATGGTTGGTATATGGTAATAGGTTCACTATATACATCGATTAATTATTCGGCATCGTTAAACATGCATACGGAACTCTACCAAGTCAGGCAGAACGTTATACATTGTGACTGATGCTGCGCGTTACTCGAGAAATTATTTAGCTTCCCGTTATTCCAGGCCGGTGAAAACTTGCAGTATCTACGGCATGGCGCATCTACGTTGACCAACTGCATATCAGTGCACGTTTCATGGATTATTATGTGTCGAGGATGAACTCTTGCGATATTTCAGATTCGCTGTTTAGAAAATACAGACGCAGGCGGTTTTTGGCGAATTACTCTAATTGACAAGCCACAAAGCTTGATATGTTTAAAAGGTTTTTTAAAAATTAATTCAACAATGTAAAAATGCTTGAAAAAGTTTTGGGGAGCGATAACAATGAGAAGAGAAGTAGAAAATAAGAAATGGAATGAAATCGCAGGAGTACATTTTTCCGGTCGAGACCAAAGAACTGGAAAACTCTTGAAGACGTGAAAGTTTGCTGGATAAGGGAAGAAAAAATGTTTCTTGTAGATTTGCTATGAATACTGGGGTTCCGTCAGGTTTTCTAGAATCCGTAATCAGGCTGATGTTGAAAAAGCAATGACAAACTTTCTTAATAAAAGTATGCTGTTTTCATCGTTTAAAAAAAGTCTGTGCAGAAATAGACATCTGCGATTCGCAGTTTTTGTAGTTTATGTATCTGAAGGCAAGAGACCGTTGCAAAATGAAGAGCAAGAGATCGAGTGAGGCGAAGGGGAAGAAACGGAAAACTGGGCAGCAAGTCCAATTGCTCTCCTCGACGAATTTAAATGACGTTAAACGAGCGAAAGAAACTACCTCTCCCGAATTCATGGAGAATTTCTTCGGCTCTGCCTTTACGGTTTCTCCTTTCAACCTCGTCGACAAAGTGCCTAGTAAACTATAGCTGTGTATTCACCGGATTCGAGTGCATTACCGATACGTACGTTGCGCACTCTCGTTTGACGAAAAGTGCAAAGCGAAGTGCGGATTGCGTACACAACCGTGTATACACGCTCTGTATACGAGTTTCATAAAGTATTCCATGAACTTTTCGGTTTTTTCTCGTCACAACCATTTTGTAACGGAACTTCAATGGAGATGAACGTTAAAAGCTTGCGAAATAGAATGCTACACGATGTGCTTGCTTCGGCTTGAAGAAAGCTCTTTCACTATTTTTTATGGACCTACTCGAGTCCAAAAATGATTGATTTTTTTTTAATTAAAATGATAATAGTATTCAGATTTCGAATATTTCAAGCTTTCTATGTCATTCAAAGCTCCAGATTTTATAATTTGTAGAAGGGAAACGCGGCTGAGGTTCTCGAGTTTGTTTTCACAATTTTTATATTTCATGAACGAAAGCTCGCTCCCGCAGGCATGTACTTTATTTATGTACGAAAATAATGTACAGGTGTAGTGTGCAAAACATATCGAATGTAGAGGACATTGCAGAGCAGTGCACGGTTTTGCATACATAATGGATGTGTTCCGAGGTTTCGTGCATGCAATGAGGCTGGAAATAGTGTATGCGAGCTCGAAACACGCAGATATGCACGCATCAAAAGGTTCGAGAACTCACAGCCTTAAGTCTGATATGTGTGGGTCAGCACTTTCCACGAGCTCCTTCAGGCCCTTAAAGAAAAAGAAGCTTGCAGCTAATTAGAGGTTATTGAGCTCTCGATTGCTTCGTCATATCTCGAGTATTTCAAATTCGTCGAACAGACACTTTTCTGAGACTATACAGAGTTTAACGTCCTCAGCTATTTTCATTCAAAAATATTCGGGCCATTGCACCTCCTATTGCAAAGATTTCTTCTACTCCGGGAAAAAAGCTTCGTTGTGTGCTGTGAAGTTTTTTAGCCTCGGATTCTACAGCTTTTACCGTTACCGCGGTGAAATCGATCCGCTCGCCTGAAAATGTAGTTTACAACTTTGGCGCTTTGGGCATCGCCTCATAGCTACTTTGTTCTTGTTACCTCCCGTCCTTCCTCTATATCTTTTTATCTTTTTCTGTGTCACTTCGACCTCAGTTTCAGAGGAAAAATGTTCCGTAGCCCATCTCGCAAGCCCGTCCGCTTTTTTATTGACTCACCTTGTTCCTTTTGCTTTTTCGAGTTTCTTCTCGCAATGTTGTCAGAGAATCGCATGAGTGCGTTTGGTGCATCGAATGTGAAGGTGTTGACCATGTATGTATCTCAATAGGCTAAAGCTTTAAAGCATTGCTTCATTTTCATTTCTCGCCGAGCGCGTTGTCTTTTGTTTTCTCGACGTCAGCTTTAGCATCAGCGGTAGCATCTCGGTCCGTCGTTGGTGGCGTGCAAATGGTCTGCAATTACCCTGCTTTCTAATTTGGCTTGCGAGGCCTTCGTTGATTTAACGATCGAATAACGTGACCCGTCGTCGGTTAAGGACTGAGATTCGCTTCGAACGTTCGACAGTTCTCTTTCTTTTTCGTAGTTTTTCTCTTCGAACTGGAACATACGCCAACGCGGACATACTTTGCAGTCTATCCTCTAGAGCCCTCGCGTGGTCCTTGCTCATTCCACAGGGTCCGATTCACCTCATGACTAATAGCGACTTTACCGGAAAACGTTATGATTCCTCGGACAAGAGCAATCGTGACTGAAACTGATTTTGTATAAAATGTACGAAGTAGACCCTCTGAATGCGCTCTTTTTGATAGTTGTTTGGCCCAAAATAATTCAACTGTCATTTCTGAAGTACTCTTTTATCACGTATCGTAAATTGGAAATAGTCTACAATTGATAAGAAGACTATGGATTCATTTATTAGAAAATATACTTAAAAAATTGACCAACAGGTATTGTTTGTCGTTTTTGAGACCTTATTTGATTGAGAATTTGAACGCATAGTCAACCCAACTGTTCTTGGCTTACAGTTTGTTCGAACATAATGGGAAGGTATCAATAATTCTAGTAGTGAATATCGGACATCGAGCCGACCTCAGGGGTGAGAAAAGTGTTCAGGTGCAGGCAACTTCGTTGCTGTCACTGATCCAGTTAGGATTGTGCAGGAAAGGCAAGACCAGTACCAGCGAAATATCATTGTGGGTCGTGGGCGTGACGAGTTGCTATTTCGTGGTCCCGGGTTAACTGCATCTGGTACCACGAAACAAACGGAATACTAATAACGTGTCCAGCGTATGTTCCGGGAGCAGTGAAGGCCTCCAAAGTACATAGGATGTTCCGTTTCTGGCTCACGAGCTCTCCGTCCTCTCGCTTTCTCTTCACCTCTCTAGCTTTCCGGTCTCTGCGGCGTTCGCCTTAGCTTCTCTCGCAGCATAAAGGCCCCTAGGGTGCCAAATGCGCCTATGCTCATGGTGCAATTTCTGTATGCGCTTTCGCGAATACATCAGAGCTTGAAAGCTGTAGTCTCCACCCGGTGCATCCGCTGGACATTGTTGCACTTTTATGCATTTCGAATACGTTTTGCGGAGATAATGCCATTAAAGTGAGTTACGAATCCTCCTAGAACATTTGAAGTTTTAACAAATGAACATCACTTAGGACATAATCGGGAAAGAGAAGAGGCATTTTCAAGTAAGTTTTGACTGAAATATTCGAATATTGGCAATGTAAGTCCTTTTAATGTTAACGCGTATCTGTACAAGTGGAGGCAAAGTTTGCACATATCTCACTCGAAATTCTTGCATCTCCCTCTATCTCGAACAGCGATACTGGAGCGCTAACGCTACAGTTTTAGTTATGGGTTAGACACGCGAGGTCTCGACGGGGTCATGCTGACGCCAGAACGCATTATGCAGTTCGCGAAGCTGGTATCTCGCGCCCCTCTCGCCCTTCCCCTTAATTTTACTCTGTCGAGGAAGGCGAGAGAACACGCTCAGACTCTCGACAAGTCAGTCTGAAACTATCTGAGTATCCTCCAACAAAATATACACGAATATTCACTGTTTAGGGAATATCATCTCTTAAGATTCCACCTATTATGAGTCAGACGTTGTGTCTGGGCATATTTACCAATTTCACCAAAGATTTGGAATAGTGAGAAACGAACTCGATAATGATCGTATTTACGAGTGTTGGAATTGAAACGAATCGGGAAGCACCCGAATTGTAAAAAATTGTTTCCAAAAGGGAGGAAAACGCATTAACCTCGTTTCCTTAATTCTCATAAATAATTTGATTCCTCGATGGATAAAGGCTGTTCCTGAAACCCTTAATTACGTTTCGTTAGTTAAAATGTTAGAAATATGGATTTCAAGGCGAGGTTTGTAATATTATCAAAAAAGTATATTGGATAACTGACGACGAAAAAAAAGCGTTGACAAATATTCATAAAAAAACGGTATTCGTGATGAATATTCACGAATAATAATTTCAAGTTTAAATCCAGCACCGACTATCTTTAGGTAGCTCTAGTAGCAATAAAATGAAAGTGGATGTGGTACAAATCGATAAGTTCAGGAGGGGAAAAGTTTTTCGTACATGTACACCCTGACGAGGGCTTGGACATGAAACCTTTTATTATACACGGTTTATGTATACCCAATACAAATGTTTCCTCTGCAGTAACTAATATATTAACGACGTTAATGTAAACGCTACACTTTCCCCCAATCTATACGTAAAGGGAGAAAAGAAAAATCACCGCCCTAACGACACACAATTTTTTGGCTGAGAAAAGTAGCGCGTGTTGAAAAATAAGTCACTATTCATTTTCTTCAATTTGTAGGTATTTTTATCCAGTGGCCGCCTCCGTCGCGACCTGTTAAATGTTTTCGAAAGCCGGCTTTCATTTTAGTCCTCATCAGGATATGTATTCAAGAAGTAGTTGACCTAGATAAATGTTGCAGGATCATAAAAGAGTGCGAGCGACAGAGTCGTGAGAACAAGTCAAAAAGTTATTAAAAAGTGACAGAAAATGAAACGTTGTTGGGGTTCACGGCTAGCCGGTATCAGGGAAACATCAGAAGGGAGCGAACAGGGATTTCGCAAACGAAGTACATAAGCCGATTTACGTCGGCTCGTGCGAGACGTAATTAATTCAGAACGCGAATTCACCCTCCGAGATAAAGCGGCGCTCCCGGGCCTCGGACTTACTTTTTGCGCTCTCTGGACACGAGCGGAAGAGGCGTCTTGCCTGAAGGCAACCCAGTTAATGATCGTCAGTTTCCGGCAAATGCGTACATGTGCACACGTGTACACGATTTATGTCAAGAAAACGAAGGAAATAGTGTGAATGCCAGTTTCGTTTTTGAAATGCTAATCGCATAAAATCTCTGCATTATTTTTCAACACCTTTTTAACTAATTGTAAACAAAGGATGAGAATATGTTTTTACCTTTTGTGCGTTCTGTATTGGAATAACATAGGAAGCTTCAAGTGTTCGAAATTTGTTAACAAAGTTCTTGGTCCGTGTCCAATTCACAATTAAGATACAGGTCAAGATAGCAGAATCTCATGAAATCCTTGATTTGCACTCGATCGATTTCGAGGCAAATTTAAGCGTGATAATTTAGATGAACGCTCGAAGATAAATTCCCACTGTGTTGAATGCAAACGAGTGCGTTGTCTAGATTAGGTGAACTCGTTTATTTTATGTTTTGAAAGGTCCAATATTAAAAATTATTTTCCTTTTGCAAAAAAATTTTTGTGTAAATGATGCTATGAAAACATGAATACGTAAATTTTTATATACGCAACATTGCCGATACGCTTTAACGAATCCGGTAGCTCAAAAGGGCGGAAAACTTCCTAACGTACATGAGCGCGTACGGACATTTATCCTTGTCGCTACATACTTTGCATCACAGTTTGAGAAACATTTCACCGTTTCGTAGCAAATCAGCCTCTGAAAGAGCCGAAGAACAGGGACAACAGGAATCGTACTTTCGAGAACAAACAAGTTCAGAGGAAACAAGCGTGTACTTCCCATTCATCGGACCCTTTGCAGATTCCCATTTGCGATTGCTGAAGCTGTGTGTGCGCGGATTTCTCAGCGGGACCAATAATGGTGGACCTCACTTCGTTAGCTGGTACACGTGTGCGACGAACAACGTTCTAGCACGCATATACGTGAGTAGGTATACGAGCCAAGTGGAAATTCCAGGTTACATGCGTTCTCGTCGAAAACACATTTCGAATTCGTTGCACTGACGACGTGACGCATCACGTCAGTGCAAAAAACTATAAAATCCAATAATGCTAAATTTTCTTAATTTTTAATTTTGATCCTCAATGCTTGAATATAAGTTTTCAACAAAACAATTATCTTTACCAAGGAGTGATGTTTCATATTCAAAGAAAAATCATATTACATATTTCAAAAGTATCTCGAATTCATCCCCATTACGTCAATGCGACGAAAAATGAGTTAATGCTGTAATATCGGATTTTTTATATTTAATTTTGTAATCCTCAGCTCAGGTAGATTTCAATGAAAAAAATATACCATCGCGGTACCAGAGTACCGCGATGCATTTTACGTTTCATAAAATAATGATTAGATTTTACGCGCATTTGGAAAAATGTTCTGATGAAAAACTCACTGATTAATAACACATTTTCTCGAACGAAATTACGATCGGGAGGCAAGAAATATGAATCGGTTTAATTATAGGTTATGTAAATATTCCACTCTGAGCACGTGGAAAAATGTTTGAGTGCAATGCTCAAATGTCGGATCACTCAGAAATAAGTTTTGATCGCGTTAATGGAGTAAAGCGTAATGGATGAACCATTTTTACAAATTATTATTGAAAATTGTGAAATAAATATGAAGAGGATGAACAAAACATTCAATTTAATGTCCTAATTACTGAGGCGGCAAAGTGGATGTTGTTATTGGGGAGGGAACGATGTGGCGAATGCTGCATCAGGGAGACTGCTGACGACGCCGCTGTCACTTTTCTCACCGATAGCATAGCCGTACACACTGCGTCATTCCCCTCCGTACCGCTTACTATCTATGGCCAACTTGCTATGCTCGATATTCATTGTTGCTTGAGGCATAATGAATTTTCATTACGTTCGTCATGCATTAAACAAGAGAGCAAACTATTGATTGAGTTTTTTTCTCTCTATTTCTCCAGCCTCATATAACGCACATAATTTAGCGATGAAGATAAAAATAGACAGCATCTCTCTCATCTCCATAAAAATAGGGGAGGCTTTGAAACACATAACACATAGTTCTCACGGAAATCTCAACGATTGAAATTGTCAAAAAATATCGAGCGAGATTGGCCTTTCTCGACCTCGCGCGCTTTTAGAAAAATGAAAAGCTTATCAGTTTCATTTGTATGGGTTATTTTTTAGCTCGGTATCGTTCGTTTCTTTTTTGACTGTGAGAAAAAAGATCGCCGAAAAAAAGTGAAAAGGGAAAAAGAGCCGAGACAGACGATGTTCGATAACGAATCGAGTGCAGGTGGCGTGTTGGCCACACGGCAAACACAGTGTACCTATAAAGCGGATTTGCGAGCAAGTGGGCGGGTGTAGGACGGAAATGTGGGAAGGTGAGCCAATTTAATCCTCGAGATCCGGTTGGCGATGCCAGAGGGAGATTTTGCACACCAGCGAGAGCGGGAGGGAAGATTTCGCCGTTTGTACAATGAAAAAATGAATCGACGAAGAATGAACGCGGCAAAAAACGAAAAACGTTTGAATTCGGACGAGAGGTCAGGAGGGATTGGATTACCCAAATGAATCCGGTTACTTCCATAACGGGGTGCGTCCCTTCCTCAATATACACTTCCCTAACGAAGAATAAACAGCTCCACCGAATCCGTAATCCAACATCCGGAGAAATTATTTCGAACTCATAACAGTGTTAAGCTTGTCCTCTTTTCATTGTCTCGGGATCGCGATTGGCAAACGCGCATTGTTTAGAGACCCAGAGGTTGAAATAAATATATCGAGAGCCAAGACTCCCAGATCCTCGTTATCACGAGTGACGCATCGTTCATGTTTGTCAAACAACGCTAACACATCCGAAAATAATTAATCATCCATGATATACACTAATTATTATCAGACATACGCGATCGTGTTTGCTGAAACGTGAGACTGCCAAATATTCCGAATTGAAAATACAAGTATCAATAACCCGACAAAAACCGTTTCGCTGCTCACTCACATACTTTATTCTCTTTTCTATTGTTTTCCCGATATTTGCACTCTCAAAGTTACTTATCAATTCATACCAATCCAGAACGGAGTTTGCACATATAATGAAATCTGTGATTTGCAGGCAAAGCGTACACAAGTCGCATTAAACCCCGTGCACGTATCTTTGCTGAGTTGCGGAAAATAATTATCCAGCCTGAAATTATAATTCAAAGACAATATTTCTGAAACATGTATTCAAAAGGAATATCAAGGTATAAAGACACTGCGAAGTGATTGCTCTTGAATAATAATCTTTTGCTCGAAGTATACGCTGAACGTTGCTATGTTACTGTTCATACGGATTTTGTAATTAAGCCCTTCTGCATTCCCACATTTCTCTTCACTGACACCTTTTGTTCCTCTCCGAGATCAGCCATCATGGTTCAGCGATTAGCTCCGCACTTACCTTCGGCTTTTCGTCTGGAATTTCCTTCAACCTCGCTACAACTTCATAGTCGAGGGATTTTGGAGCTTTGTTTTCGTAACGAGTCAATGCATCGTTATCGAGCGAACCGAAACGAACGGAGCTTTTCGGCGCGAGAACATTTCATCCCGGCTTACCGTTAAAAATGTTTTATCTTCGGTTTACTTAGTAGGAAATTGCATTGATAATATCAATTCATTGAAATATTATTATAAATCAAAGAGATGACATGTCAAGACAAATTTACGAGTCGCGTGATGCATTCGATTCGGAGCAAGAAATGTATTATGATCGGGGTATAATTAGTGAGAAAATCGCTTTGGAGATTGAATATCAATTTTCCGGAATCATAACTGTGGCAGCAAAATTAAATAAAAGGAAAAATAATGAGTCATGTGATGCATTCAATGCAAAGCAAAACTAGTTGAGAGATTAGACTAGGGATGGGGGTGAAAATAGTCGCCGACGAGCCGTTATCTCGGAAGTCCTGTGAAAGCGCAGATTCGAAGTCTCGTAACTAGAGTGGAGGAACTCAATGAGACATTGCAGGAGAAATCATGGCGAGCATCGGACGGAATTCACGATATTAGAAGCGTCTGGCTTTGTGAGCGTGCACGTGCGAAGACGAAGGGAATGGAGAGAATATAATTGCAGTTCGGAGAATTCTGTACGTTCTATGTGCATCTGACAGATTACTATGATTCCAATGGCGTACTTTTGATGTGCGCATGTAGAAACATTGTAAAACTTCTGCACACTGACAGAAAAAAATGGGAAATGTTTTACTTTGACGATCTCTGATGGTGCGGTTCCTCAAATTTCAGTATAGTTAGTTCTGATCTCTCTTGTTCATCGGTTTTATCGCATCGGAAGCAGGCATTACTCGTGAAGACTGACGTGCCATTATCATCGGGATGAGAAATCGAGCGGAGAGTATTCGCGCGATAGAATCTAGCTTTCACGAAAATGTTCCCCGCTGGCGTACACACGCGTCAGGGAATTGTTCGTTACTCATTCGGATATGAATGTACGAAGATATCGGTAATACAGGTCGAATTTACAGGTACGGGGACGAAGTAAATTTCGTATCATGGCTTCACGCGTCGATGGCGACGACGAGATCACTGAACCAGAAATGTGTGTGCCCACTATGTGCCGTTATAAATCAGGCTCTCATATTACACACTGCGCTCCAATCGACGAATCGATTCCACCGATTTGATCGGAATCTGCAACTCCCATTCAAGGATTATTACCAGCAAGCTCGTCTGCATTCCTGAACGTATTCATGCGCACTCAAAAAAACTCGCTCTCAGTATATGAAAAAAAAAAATATATTCAGCATCAACTCTCGAAAAATTCGACAATTAAGGTGGGTGCCTACCAAATCAAAAAACTAGAGAAATGGATGAAACTTTGCGAGGATCTTATTTAAGTAGTATCAGACAACCTCGCAAAATTTCAGGGTCGCTTATC
>JAPYYX010001442.1:0-44628 GCA_030522605.1 Cremastinae sp. B BG-2022a | reverse complement strand
TCAAATTTGGCACAAGGATTTTTTAGCCGTTCCCAAACACGTCTACAAAATTTGAACTTTTTCTTACTATTTTAAAAATAGGTATAATTCCTCCTTAAAGAAGAGAAACACAAATAAATTTAATTATTATGCAGGTGGAAGCTCAGGAACAAAAGGTTTCAGCCAAGGGGAAGCAAACGGCTAAGAAACCGATGGCGAAAATTTATAAAAGTGAACAGCGACGTATAATCCCGGTTATCGACGATGACATGAAAAAGAAAATCGAGAAGCTAGATATCGTAATTAAAGACAAAAAAGAAGGGATCAAAAAACCACCGAGAGTGGTAAGGATTTTAAATGACGATGAAAAATCACAATTAAAACTGTTTAATTTCTGAAATATATACATGTCTTTTTTTGATACCGTAGCTTAAAAAAGATTTGAAGAAAGAGCAGAAGGAGGCAAAAGAGGACAAAGATGAATTCGATCTGCTTGTCGAAGCTGGAGGAGTACCTCTGGATAGTAGGATAGGACAGACATCTGATAAACCCGAAAAGAAAACAACGAAAAAAGCTACGAAGCAAACGACATTACCGTTCAAACCAGTTAAAAAAACATCAAAGGCTAGCAAGGGAAGCGATTCCGAAGATGACGAAATTGATTTTGAAAGTTTATCGCCGCCTCGCCCTCCACGAACCCCACGACGAGCTACTGCAAGTAAGTTGTTACTCATTGCTTTTTTACATTTTACAGCTTATTTGCAGTAATTTTTATTTTATTAATATTTACGTTTTCATTCTAACAGCAACAAAGAATTATAACTTGAGTAGCGATGAAAATGGATCGTCTGAGGACGAACCTGTGTTGTATCCGAACAACGATGTTACGTAAGTTATATTTTTTGAAATGAAAAATAAATTATCTCGATTAGAAGACAAAGCTTCTCATGATTGATTACGAAATTTTTAGACCTAAAGAAAAATCACCCGTTGCCTTGGAAAGCGACTCGGACGAAGAAATGGAAATTGACAAGAAAACGCCACCATCAAAACGTAAGATTATGTTCAATTCTTTATTATAATTTCACTTTTGTAGAAAAAATGCTAATTACGATCCATCATTTTGCAGATCGTTCAGAAGAATTATTCGATTCCTTGGTAGGAAGTTCTCCACCAGCTTCAAGTAAACCAGTCAATTCATCAAGTGAAGATTCGCCAGTGAAACCACCACCTAAGAAAGCTCCAGGTAAATATTTTTATCACAATTATTTTTATATGAAGGCAATACTTACATTCGTCGGTATAAATCCTATTACACTAGAAACTCTCATAACTTAAATATTGGGCAAACAAACTGATTAAATTACTTTTTCCTAATTCTGCCACTTATACGAGATTAAGTTATAAGAATTTGTACTGTAAAACTTTTCTGAAAATATTCAGTTTTGGGAGAATCAAGTTTTCAATAAAGAATAAATAAGTCACTCTTGTTTTTTCCTATACATTAAAAATCTTGCCTCAAGAAGCCGGAACCTCCCATTTTTAAGGATCGAACAAAGCTTCAAAAATTAAAATATTTTATGATTTGAACAGCTCGAGCGAAGGCGGAACCCAAGCGACAAGGCGGAGGAGTGAAACGAGCTTTGAAGAAATCTTCTCAAAGTTCGGGATCAGATTCCGAGGATATGTTTGTACCAAAAAAGAGTGCTCCTGTAAGTAATCCATTCGAATAAATTATTTTATATTTTACAAGCAGATTCATCAACATTGGATCTTTTCTTATTTTTCAGGCAAAAAAGAAATCAAAAAAAGTAGAAACTACTGACGATAGCTTCGTCGATGATTCTTCTCCGGTAGCCAGAAAACCAGTGGGTCGGTCACGGAAGCCGGTCACGTACAAAATAGACGATTCCGAGGACTCAGATTAAAGGAAATTTGGAAAAAAATGTTTCTTCGATTTGACGACCTAAGGAGTTGTTCTTTCTTTCGTTCCGTCGTTTCGAGTTCATCGTAATGCGCCGCTGTGCTGTGCCCAAAAATAATCATTTTACATGAATATTTTTTACTAACGAAACAAATTTCGACCTTGCCTAATTTATGTTTTAATATTTCATTATTTATATCCAAAACCACACGCAGGCTAAGTTCAGATCCATTTGTAAGAACGGGCCTCGAAAACAATTTTCTTTTTTCATATTTAATTCGCGTTAAGAGTATTGAAAGAAAATAATATTTCTACGATAATTTGACATGGAAATTTGATGTTCCAATTAAGGTCAAACAAGACTAATACTTTTTAAAATTTATGTACATCAGCATAGACTCGTAAATTATATATAAAGTACTTACCAATTTTTCTTATAGAAAAATAAATTACGAAAAATATAAAAACAGTCGAAAATAAGTTAGAATAATTATGAAAAAACGTGGTTGTACCAAGTACGAATGTGATGTATAAAATGAGATTCGAAGTAGACTTATATACATATCCGAATATTTGTTGCAATAAAATATACAAAGAAAAAATCTCATAGCGAACGTCCAAACTCTCTTGAAAAATTCTCAATTGCGTTTAATAACCGTAATGTGTTACATCCCGAATAGCTATTGAATTTCTAATAAACGATTTTGTACCAACTTCAAATATTCTTCAAATTGAATTTGCTGAATGTGATAAATTTCATTAAATGAGGGAACGACTTCACGTGTCTTAGCTCGCGTTTTATCCGTTCAGTATAAAAGAATGTCCGTGTCCGCTGGTGAAAAAAAATATATATCGTGATGCACCTTAAAGAAATTCTAAAGAATCCAGCAGGATAGAGCTATCAACGAAAAATCTTCAGTTCTTCATTGTGTTAATTCCGTTATTATTCATGATATAAGGGTAATAATATTGAATTATTTTTCATAAAGTAACATGATGTGCCAGATTGGTGTATTCATGGAATACCCAAGATTCTGCACGAGCATTCATGCGAGGATAAACGTCACCCACGGAGAAACAAGAAAAAAAAAAAGAATTTCTATTCTCCCAGTGCTTTTTTCTTTCCGCTATTCTCCTCGCTCCGATCAAATTCTGTCCTGCTTCTTCGTCATCTTCTTCATCATCATCTTCTCTTTACATCATAATATATATATATATACGCGTATATATATGTATATTATATCGGATTTTATTAGTATATATAGTATAAATATGTACACGCATGCTAGTAAATAACAATCGTCTCGACGCACTTTTTTCGCATTTCTTTTTTCTCTTTACGTTCTGTTTTTTTTTCTCTTCAACCATTCACACTCCATACTCGAAGAGTCAGAAGAAGACACACACAAAGGAACGAGTCCGTTTTTTTCACCCACCATCTTTATCATAATCATCTTCATCTCTCATTCACAAATCATTTCGTTTTTTTTTTCATCTTTTCTTCATAAAAGCTGCAAAGTTTTTTGACTAAAAAAAGAATCGTCGGTCGCTCTTTGCTCAGCGTTACGCTCACAAAAATACGCACACGAAAAAACACATTTGGGGACGAACTATTCAGAAAAAAATTACTTTTTTCAAATTCGTCCGCCAATTTGTTTGCGTATATCGAGGACGAGGGTGAATTATTTTAATCGACACAATAATTCATCACTTGGCTCACCCACTCATGATCGTCGATTCTTCTGGGGGTTTTTCTTCCGCTTCTTCCTTTATCCCTTCAATTTATTTCTTCGTCATGTATTTCACTTCGCGACGAAAATTTTTCACATACTTCTCCATACTTTTCGATGGATTAATCGTTTTAATGCTTTTTTTTCGTTAAATTAACAATGACTTATCACATTTTTATCTCTATTTCTCTCCTTCTTCTCATTTCTCTCTCACATTCTTATTCTTACGAAACATCGTCATTGTTTTCTGTCTCTCACTCTCTCCCGCTCTTCCATCATTAAACGCTATGTTTTCAAAAGTTTTTTTTTGTTGCTTCTTAATTTCTCAGTCAGCTCACTGTGTTGATTCGAGGAACGTTAATACAATTGAATATTTACGAACACAACATCCTCTGCTTTTTTCACTTCTCTTCTCCTTTCGGCTTCCTCTTGTCATGCTTGAAATTGATAAATTGCGCAACGTGTCTGTGTGTGAATTTATACTGGGAGTGAATGGAGATAGAGAGAGATCGAAAAGGAAAGATAGATCGAAAAAGAGAGAGAATTTAATATGCTTTGACACATTTACTTTTGTTTCTCTTCTGTTATTGTATTTATGGACAATCCTTTATAATTTTAAGTCGAATTGGTAGGTAGTTCACTAATGACTCGTGATGACTGTGGCGATGGTACAATGGTCAGATTTTTTTCCTCCTCCTCCTCTCCTTCACGTATTTACAACAGAAATTAAAAGATTTTTATTCTAGATCGTCCTTTTCTCTCTTTCTCTCAGTCTCTCCCTCCATTTATCCGTCTTTGTCCTCAATAAATGATTGATCCTCTCTCTCTCCCTCTTCACCCTATTCCAACGTCCTCGGGTAAATTAAAATTAAGATGAGATGGTGCGCGCATTTTCAGTGTTCAAGATTTGGCATGTAGTAAAATCGATGTGTCCCGTGAATTTCTCGTGTACTCATCGTTTCACCTCTCCCGAACGATCTTCCTCTCCTCCTCTTTCTAATTTATCTCTCGTTTAGTCCGTTAATTCACTACGAGCTGCTCGACGCGTTCATACCACTGAACATTCCGGTCGCGAATGAGGTTTGTTGCTGTTGTTGCTGTGCCTGCTGTATCTGCTGTGCCTGTTGTGCCTGCTGAATCTGTTGCGTGTTCGCTTGTCGTCCGTGCTTCGGCACCGGTGGCTGTAAATACTCGTGTCTCGCCAACGTCAATACGTCGATCCTTTCCTCTTTTCTATACGCCAAGCAACTCCGTATGAAACTCTGCAACATTTCATTCATAGAAAAACACATTTAATTAATTGCACAAAGAGACCGATCAATTGTTATCAGTGGTATTAATATAATTTTTTATTATTATCGTTATTATATTGAAAGAGAATAAAAATTGGTACCTTCGCTTCATTGCTAACGGTCGGCTTGTTCGCAAACTGGACTTCCGTCGCTTTCAATATTATGTTTTCCTCTAATATTGTTGCTTGCGACTGATTGTGACCGAAAGGCTGTGGAAAAGGGAGAAAAAGATTATAAGAATTATTTGGAAAAATTCGTCCGTCTGAATGATACGAATTAAAAAAGACGAGTGAGCTTACCTTTCTGCCATAGAGGCACTGATAAAATATAACGCCGACGCTCCAAACGTCTACCTTCGACGAGATTTTCGGGGGATTTTTACCAACTACAAAACATTCAGGTGGCAAGTACCTGAAAAAAGAAATGAAGTTTTGTAAATTTACTATAATAATAATAAATATAATATGGGATAAAAAAATTTGATTGGAAACAAAATAACTTACCAATAAGTACCAGCCCCTTGAGACGTAAGATCCATCCCGTGATCAGGGTTGTAATTTTCTTCGTCCATTACTTTGCTCAAACCGAAATCCGTTATTTTTATTTCTCCACAGACGTTTCCTTCCGTTAGTAAAATATTCCCTGAAACAATATTCATAAAGATATAGTACGTGATAGGTAAAAAAGAATTTTCGACTTTATAAAATTTGATTCTTACCCGGTTTCAAATCGTAGTGTATGACTGGCGGTTTTATCTCATTGAGGTACTTTAATGCTGATACAACTTGCATAACGATTGATCTTGCTTCTCTCTCCGGTATTGTTTTATGCTGAAAAAATTAAATAAACAATCAACGTAGAGATAAGAGTACAAAAAATGTTTATTTCGCAAGAAATTTAAAAATGTTTCTTACCTGTTTTAGATAGAAATCTAGATCGTGACCATCACAGTATTCAAGAACAGTACAAAATGAGTTTGCATCGATCTCAAAAACGTCGTACAGCTTGACGACCCTTGGATGATCGAGTGCTTTGTGTATGTTGTATTCCCGCAACGCGTGTCTATGATTAGAAAGAAAGAAGGACATCAATTAATTTCTAATTACACAAGAAACAAATATCACTTTCTTTCAATACGACGCGTAAGGTAGAAGATTCTTCAACATACTTTATGTAATTGGCTTTTTTGTCTTCTTTCCAGTCTTTATTGAGTTGATGCACTTTACAGGCCACGTAACGTTGCTCCTTTAGGTCGAACGCCTGCAGGTAAAAAAAAATATTAGAGATTAGAAACTCGGAGAGGAAAATCAAAGAGTTACTTTACAAACAAAAAAAAAGTATCTAATTTTACCTTGTGTACTTCACTAAACCCGCCTTTCCCTAGCAACATGAGTAACAGATAACGCTCGTTCAGTACCGGATGAGAATTGAATCTTGATTGGTCCTCGTTGTGTATACGCTTCAATTCCCTTATGTGAAGATTCCTTTCTCTCTCGAGTTTCTCCATTTCGAGCTGCAGATCGGCGTCCTCCTTTTTTAAAGCGCTTTGTCTCAGCTTTTGAAACAAAAAAATTTAATCACGTTAGAAGAATAAATTCATATATAGATGGAAAAAATTGGTATATCTTGAAAATTAATGTGATTTGCAAAGCAAATCGATAGTTGGAGTAATTCGAAAAAAATTCTACCTGACAAACATCATCATAAATGTAAGCTTTCATTGAAAGAATGGACATTTAAACGCAATGGATTTTTGAATTACCTTGAGTATTTCGTCGGCTTCGTAATACTCTTGCCAACTATAAGATCCAGGTACAGCGTCCGGTTTTAAAAAAGTCGCCTCTGTACCATTGTGCAACGAGGGTGTAGGCTGACTTCTTTTTCTTCCAGTTTCGCTATTAGACGGCCTCTTCTTAAGCAACAATTTCTTTTGCCTATCGATTTCCTCGCGTTCCGTAGTTATCTCCTCTTGTCTTCTCGCTAATTCTTGAAACGCATAACCGTCCGTCCAATTTTCTTGAAATGTCGCGCCTACCCTCTGCGTCACAAACTGACCGAGCCTCAGTCTATTTTGCATACACTTTTGTCTAGCTTCCTTCTTCTCTATGTTTGATTTTTCTTTTAATAACTTCTTTACAACGTCTATACACTTATTTATATGGGATTTGTGCTGGTCAATCACCTTTTGCTGATTGGCCATTTGATGCCTAAGTTCGTCGGTTGTCTGAAAATATAAAACAGAACAAATCAGTGGACAATGACTTTTTATTGGAGCACCATGAAAACTCAAGCGAATTCATCTATTAAATGAAACAATTGAGATAAATGACGATTAGTGATGTTTCAATGTACATAATTAATTTTCTTCTTTTTTTTGTTTGCATTAATTTCGTTCGAAGTTTGATCGAGGGTTAGAGAGGGCAAAAGGTTCGTCGCGATGTGAATAATCGTTTCTCTCTTCGGGAGAGGTATACAACAATCTGATTTGTTGATTTTTTTCAACGGCGGAAATCGACACTCGGAATTTATAAAAAATTTTCAAAGGTAGGCGTCTGATACTCGGATGGATAACTATCAGAATTTTCTGTCAATAAAATCGAAAACAGGGAGAAACCCATGTCAGTTCGTTAACGTTTTCTTTTTTTTTTATAACACACATTTCTTCATTTAAATATCGATCTTGAAACTAGTCTCCTTGTTTCTTGTCATCACGTTTTAGATTTTGTTTGTTTTTTATTGTTGTACTTACTCTATTTAGTTCGTCAATTTTATTATTACGTAGTTCCAAATCTGACGATGCCTGAGTTTCGAATTCTTGTATCCTCTGGCAAGTGAGTTCCGTCTGAAAGCGCGATTAACGTAACGTAATGAGGTATACGTTGAATTTCATTTATTTTTTGTTGTTGTAAAAATATCTTGTTTGCTCTCGACGTAGGCTGTAAGATCTTGGTACATTTGTTAACAGACATTCTTCGTTTTCTCTTTGAAACAATTTATTTTGAAAATATTCAGACACCTTGCCGCTGACACGGCTTAAGATGAGAAAATTTTTTCGTTTTCTCAACTAAAATCTTCGTTGGATAATCTCTAATAGACCCGTACTCTTTTTTACTCCGTTGCTCGTAATTAAATTTAAAAAAATTAAATATGAAAAAATTTCAACGAATATACGTGGAAAAGATAAAAAGAGATTGAAAAATGGGAATCGCAATTAATCCGAGTGTTTTCCTACCGAATTTTTGAGTGTGAGTTTCGAGTTATTTTACTTGAGGGAGACTTTATTTGTTGCAGTATTTATTGAAGGTATTAATTTTTTGAAATGATACACAGGTGGCAAGGAGAACACCAAAAATGTATGCATGATTTGTATGCTGTATTTTTTTAGATGCACGCTCTTAAGTGTTCTGTCTTTGTATCTATGAATTTTTAGTCGCAATGATCGAATTAAAATAAAGAAGAAAAAAAAATAGAAAATGAAATCCAATATTTTTATGCTCGGCTTATTCAAGTTGCTCTCATTTTGATAATTTCCGTCCTCTCGTGATTAACGAGGACGTGCCAGGACAAGGTAGCCTGAATTTTGACGAGTGTATCAACAAATGAACGCAGTTGCTACAGCAGCAGTCTTTGCCTCATGATATATACATTTCTGATAAAAAAAAATGAAAAAAAAAAGAAGAAAGTGTATTTGATGGCGAGCTCTAGACATTTGATAAGAAAAAGCCTCGATAATTTTCTTTAACGAATGAAAAATCGTCTCAATATACATTCCAACATCAAATACGAATTGGCAAAAAGGCTTTTCTCATCAAATGACTGGAAATATGACCGGAACGGTGCTTACATTTGGGGTGTTAGTCTTCGCTTGCCTGACCTGGCTTGTCCTAGGAAGGTTGGTGGTCCTTACCTGCACCTGCTTGCTGACCATCGAGCCTGCAGGTTGGGTAGTCGTTGGTGGAGGTGGAGGAGGTGGTTGTGGGAGCGTACGAGGTGGTTGCATCAACGACGAGAATTCGGCGACTGAAGAGTTAGGTGTCGTTACTTGAGGTGATATTAAAGGTTGAGACGCCGGTGGATACTGAAAAAATATAATCAATTGTTCAGCAGTGATCATTACTCAATCAAAGATAGAACACGATACAGTATGATACAATAAAGAAATTCTAAAGTGTCTTTGATAGTGTACAAGGATCAGCGAAGACTTCTTATGATAACTCACCATAGGATAACCAGCTTGTGGCGACGGACTCTTGGCTCCGCCATGCCTTATGGGACTACTGGCTACATGATGTTTGGAAAAGTACTCGTTGATTTTTTTATTATCAAGGGTTCCTGCCGAGCGAGCTCCCTTAGTGACAACGCCAGGTCCGCTTCCCCCGCCATCGTCTCCCTTGCGCTTTCTTTTCCTCTCGGACGGCGTTCTTGGCACCTTCTCCGGTGTATTCGGATCGATTTCTTTGTCGCTGTGCGACGAGCCTTGTGTTCGAAAGCAGAAAAAAAAAATTGTCAGTACGATGTAAATCAGAAATCCAAGAATTAGTTTGCCTGATTGTATTTACCGGTGCTCATGTTCGAGTCTTGACTATGAACCGACTGACCAGAGTTTACCGTGGATTGGGGTGCCATCTGAATTTGTGATCCAGCAGACATCTGTGGGCATGAACAACAGAAAATCCAGAAATCAGAAGACACTCTTGTGAATCGTTAAAAATTGGATGATCAATAAATTTTGCAAATTTTCACTTAGGTCAATGAAAAGGATGAAGAGAGAGGTAAATTTTGGACAAGTACCGAATCACTTCAGAAGTCTTGTTCTCCCTGACAATTCGGGTGCTCCCTTGTCTCTCTCGCGAGAACTCATCTCACATAACTGACAAAAAAAATATTTCATTCAGGAGGAAAAGAGACACGGGAGAGAGGAGAAAAAAAAAATAAAAAAATAAGCGCCACTTTCCGAATCGCGAATATTCGCGAGACTCGTTTCGTTGTGGTTTGCAAATAGCGAGAGGAAGAATGCAAGAAAAGAAAAAAAAGATGTTGGTAAGAAATGTCGAAAGGAGAGGATCCGAGATGTGCGGGAGATCGAAGATATATTTTTGAGAGGTTACAGTCCGGCGAACACACACGGAGCTTCTTCGCGCACAATCGCCGACTCCGGGGACCAAAGCGAGAATTAACGCGAAAATAACAGAGTCCGAATACTTTTCAACAATCACTCGTGCACTTTTCACGATAGTTGTAAAAAAACGAACGACGAGACGAATGACAATAAAATGAGGCGAATTGACAATTTTTTTCCCCTTTTTTTTAATCACCGGAATCAAAAACAGAGCGTATAAAAGATGGTGGTTTCGTGTGTTGAAAGCAGTGAAAGAGAGAGAGAGAGAGAGAGACGGAGGCACACGGTGAATGGAAGAGGAAGGGAGGGAGAGAGACGGAGAGAGAGAGAACGATGCCCGATGGTAAAAAAGTTAGACGCTAGTCGTCGTCGAGCGAGAAGGACAAAACGAGTTGTTTTACTGTACGTGTATGCGCGAGAGGAAGATAGCTCGTTGAACGACGAAGATAGGTGGCCACCTTCCAGGACGACCTATGGTGGAGCCCCATAGTCGTGTTTGCTGCTACTGCAAGGACCGTGCGACGGTCTGTCAACCATTTGTCCTTTTTCTTTTTTTTTATATACCTCTCTCTATATACATGTACATTCGTTAAATTCTATATAAATATATAAAATCCGAGGACACGGTGAGTTAACGAGAGACAAGAATGAGAAGAGCGATCGGGACGAGAGGGAAAAAAAAAGCCGCGAAAACGCCAAAACTGTTAGTTTTATAACCGCGATTTAATTGACTGAGTGCATAAATTTTCTGTTCCTTTTTTTCCGTCTATGTGTGGGCCGAGAGTGCTGTATGTGTTTAGAGCTAGAGCGAATCACGACAAAATGGAGGACTAGGCCTTTGCGGGGGCAGGGCGGAGGGAGGGAAGGGGCCGATGTACGGTGGGAAACGGAAGGAAGGGCGAGAGGGAATTCAAGGGGGCAGAGCGAAAAAGAGTGAGAGAGAGAGAGCGCTGTAGGTGACGGACGAACGTGTGCGCGTCCGTTTTACGGTGGGGGGTAGGTATAAGACCGGAGGAGTGGTTGGAAATCGTACTGTACCGTGGACGAGCACCGCGAGGGGGCAGTTTTACTTGATCCGTCAGTATAGCCGTGATGACGCCTTGACTTGTACTTTGAAAAAGGAAAAGGAGAGAAAATGAGTGAGAGAGAGAGAGAACGAAAAAAAACAGAAAACATTCGCCAGTCTCTGATCTCTCGCTTTGGATACATTCTGTACGAAATATTTCATCGACGCTCCTTGCTCGGTTACCGAGAATCGTTCTTTTTTCCGAGTCTTGCAAATAACGTTTTTTTTTCACGGATCGCATTCTCGGTACGGGCAAAAGGAAAACCCGATGAGATTATTCGTAACTGCTTTCTCGACGTTCGTACTTTTCTAACTTTCTCGAGACAGAGTTGACGAGAACTCGACGGAGATAAGTTGGAAGAGAGCGATTAATGATCTCTCGATTTTCGGGATAAACAGACGGCCATGTTGAATATTAACGGATAGTCTGATTTGTCGTCAGGTGCCCGTTGAGAGATCGCGCATTCTCGGACGGATCGCGAATCGACAAGGGCGTAACCCACGTGTATCGATACCGAGGCACGTGAATTACGCCCTTATGTCAGTAAGAGAATCGTAGAATAAAACAGGCGCAAAGAAGTGAGAATGTGAAGAGAAGAAAAAAAAAAGAGGATGAACCAACTTGAACAAAATTGATCTACCTTGGGCACAAATATCGGTTGTGACAAAGCCTCCCGGATACGAAACAAACAATACGGAGAATAAAAATGTGGATTTATCTCGGTCATGCTCTCCTCTCGTTGATTCGTCAAAAACCGTTCTCTCGCTCCGATTCTCTTTGCTCAGGATTTATTTCCTTTCTTTTTTTTTTATCTCTCTCTTTCTCGATTTAGTAGTTCGTTTGACTTCACTGATTAACGGTAGACGATAACGCACGTCCGGTCCCGTGCTACGTCACACTGTGACTCTAAACTCGTGACGTTGCTCTCACGATAAATCCGGCCGATTATTTTATTTTTTCCTCGAACGAGAAAAGAGAGAGAGATGCGTATAGAGTTCGATTATTATCATTATATTATCGTGGGCAACGTGCGGCATGTCAGCCACGTTTCACGAGACTTTACCGTGAACGCGACGAACCGAGCGTTGTTCGGGACTCTCTCCTTCTCTCGCAATCTCTCTCTTTCTCTCTCCCGCTTCATTCTCACGAAAGAACGAGCGCGAGAGAGAGTGACGGAATTAAGTGGCCCGAGTAGTACTGGTACTTACTACTTGTAGTCGCGCATGCGGTCACACATTTGCGCCGAGTAAACCTTCCTATCTCTCTCTCTCTTTCTCCATCTCTCTCTAGCTATTTTTGTCGTTAATTTTTATCATAATTCTCCGTTCACCATAATTTTCATCGCTCTCGGGTACAGCGAGAGAATCCTCGCGGACACGATCGTCCACCATCACGGTCAATATACATCGCCGATGACGGACAAATCGGATTTTTGATTACGCGGTGTAGATCCTAATGGGGAGTAGCGTGAATTTGGGGTTGTCATTGGTCACGTGACCCTCTAAATATCGTCGGTCTCTCTCAGCCGGATTTTCATTGGTTTACAAATGCAGCGAGGCATGCAGGGTAATCGCGTAAGCAATGGCGGTTCGTAATCGCCGGGCATCCCGTCCGTTTCGCCTTTTCGAGCTCTCCGCGAGCGACGCTCCGAGGGAACTTCTCACCGAAGGACGGGGCTCTGTAGTTTTTTTTTATCCAGCCCGGATCACCCTGGCTCATGAAAATATATCTTCTCGGTACATGAATAAACAATTAGAAAGTTTTCGATAACCCGAGTTTGACGCACGGCGATGCAAACATCCCCCGTAGCGTAACAGAAAAACATATTTCATTTAAATTCCCCAAAGAGGGGATCACAAGTCCCCAGCCACGGAATAAACACACGTAAGTCCGTCTCTTTCTCACGCAATGCTTGCGAACGTCAAGTTCGAAAGGGAGCGAGAGAGAGAGAGACAAAAGAGAAAAAATCGTACATACTACTCGAAGAAAGAGAGATAGAATACCGCGCGGCCCTCTGACGTGCATTTAGAGTACCTCGACTACAACTCGAACCGATTATCATCTCGTGATACATTTGAATGACCGTGGCGTGTCTCGGGGAGCTGCGAGCGAACTTGGAAAGATTCGCACGGTTGACGAAGGGTGGGGGAGGGAGGAATTCCATCCTCGGAAGGGCTCTCGGCAGCGTCGACGCAAATAAGAGAGCAGGAGAGCGCGCGGCGGGGGGAGGGGGGGGTTGCGAAGAGAAGTGAGCAACGCTGTACTCTGGATGCAGAACGAGAGACACAGCGAAAAGCGAAGAGAGAGAGAGAGAGAGAGAGATGAGCATGAGAACATTCCTTGGCGGTGAACGGGTCGGCCGAGTGCGAGAGAGCCGGTAAAATCAATGTGGCAAAGTGTGGCCCCCGTGTGGGCCACACTGGTGTGTATATAGCTTCGGCTTTCTACCGTAAAACGCAACTCTCGTGCAGAGGGTGCTCTCATCCGACGCCAGAGAGCCCCTTTTGCGAATGCAATCCCTGTCCTTTTCCCTCGCCGCTGTCTCTCTCCGTTTCTTCCTCGAATTTCAGTTAACGAGAGAGACCGGAAAAAAATTTTCGTGTTTCTAGGTTAAGAATTGATTGCCATTGGTCTACCGCCTCGTTTTGAATATGTACTTATTTATTTTTCCGTTCGCGTGCCTGCTCTCGCCATGAAATTTCATCGTGAAAATCTACTTTCGCGTACGAGCGACTCTCCTCCGCTTCCTCCAGCGTGACTTCCCCCCTCCCGGGAGTTGTAAAGTTTCACGAAAGATGTCGGTCAAATCAGCGACTGTATGACCGTTGAACAAATAAACCGATGCAGGTGTCGATGTAAAAGATCGAGCAGTTTTTCTTTCGCTCGCTTTCTTTTTTTTTCAAGACTGTACATTTTTATATAGAGCAGTCTCGAAGCCTAGGTCAAGTCTGAAATCGGTAGTTGGCGAGGTTAAAAAGTGCTGAGAGCGAGAAAAAAAAGGGGGTGGCATCGATCGGGGACTGAGTGAGATTGATGAACGAGACGGATTCGCAACGGGCACCGGTTTGCTTTTTCACGGCACTGCGGGTGTAGATACGTCGTGCGGCGTTCAAAGCGTGTACCGGAGCACCGGCATTGAAGAGAGAGAGAGAGAGAGAGAGAGCGGGGGTGGCCGGAGGGACGCTCAACCGTACGAGCCAGCCAAAGGCGAATTGTTGAGGCGGCACGAGCTCTTACGATACGCTTACAAGAGAAACCAACAGAGGAACGGGCGTCTCGCGAATGCGCGAGAGAGACGCGTATATATGTGTATACAAAGCGAGCGGGCGAAAAGAGAAGCGGAGAATGAGTATAGAATCGCGTTTCCGAGGACTATCAGTGCTATAGTTAAAACCGGGACGAGTATAAGCTCTCTCGGGACGAAAGACGATGAGTTTCTCTGCCGGTGGCTGACGATAGTTGCGGGGACACCCGTAACACAGAACGCGGCAGAGAAAGATATGCAACGAGCGTAACATTGCTTGGCGCGCGTGGCGCTGCGGTCGCGCATGCGCTAATGAAGAAGCGTACAAACACAGATATACGGCACGACGGGGAAAAAGTTCTGGCAGGCCGCGAGACCGAGTGGCTCGTCAGTCGAGCCTCCGTGCTCGAGCTATCAAGCTCGAAACGGTCCGAGGAGGATCCTTTTTGCTATTTTTATGTGCACGTTCATTACTCTGTACACAATTTAATTCTCAATAAATAAACGATCTGTAATACTTTGTCGATATCTATTATTTCCATTTCACGAGATTCAACGCAGTAGAGAATATTTCCAAAAACTCTGAGATTGGAATTTCGAATAATAAACGGAACCAACGTTCTTGGTATTCGCGAATTGACGCAAAATACCGGTCGAGACTCGTTGCGGCGTAATGACAGCTGTCGCGGGCTTCTGGACAACTTCACGCAGTTGCGAGTCGCAAGAGTGAGAGAAAAGCACACAGACGACAAAGAACGACGAGTGTTAACATACTTACGAGACGAAGATCAATGGAAACGTGACGAAAGATGAAACGTCCTTGAACGCGCTTGGACGACGGTAAATGGAAAATAATCCACGGCACTTTTCCAGTGTCACCGGGACGATTGAGAATCGTCAATTTGGAATTTGACCGCGAGGAGCTTTTTTAGCTCCATACGTGATTATTATTGGGGAAAAAATATGTATTTCCGAAGCGAAGGAGACACACTCACGCACACAGGCGCGCTCACAATCTGGTCAGTGTTTTCGTGCATACTCGAGTTCATGACGCATCGCGCTTCGCGTCTCGGAGACGGAGCGAGCGACAACGCGAAAAAGAGAGAGAGAGAGACAAAAGAGACACATACGTCATCGTATTCTTGTAGCTCCGAATCGCTAGGGATGTTTATTCGAGCTAAGATTTTTTTCCTTCCATGCGTGCCTGCGTGTTTTTCTCGAATGAGGACGCTAATACTGACTCATCGTTGTTGAGTATAAAAGATTCAACCAAATTTTCTATTAATTCATTTTCAAAATGCATCTTTTCGTGGATGAAGCAAAATGAATTTACAATTTCGCCATTTTCGCGATATTTATAAAAAACAAATTTTCAAGATTTAAATTTCAAAATCTGAAATAGTTTCAGATTTTTAATTTCAAAACTATACTCAAGGTCATTCTGGATGTAAACAATGCTACGACAAAAATAATTTATATTTTAATACATTGATGTAAAACTTGATCTTTCCGAAAATTCTGTCTTTAAATAATTTACTAAAGTTCTGGCAGAAAGTGATTCTTCGTAATCAGTTTTTTGAAAGTTCAAACAGGATCGGAATTTGATCTTTTTTTTACCGACCGAGTTGTATATACGTTTCACTTTATAAGATAGCACGTCCATTGATTACCGTTGGATTTTCCAGTCTGGGCTCTAGGGAACAAAATCCCTAGGCGCTTTCTCTTTGAACCCCTTCGACCTCTCTCCCTCCCTCTGTCGTCGCTAGTCCTCGAATAGTGGCAAGACTTCCGCTCAATTTGTCCATTTATAGACATCCAACAAGAATCTGATTAATTTTCAAAAGCAACTCATCGTGAAAGGCCTCAAATTTTACGGATTACAATGCCTACATAATTATCAAAGAAAAAATTAAATCATCATTTGCTGCATTCGAAATTGATTTCGCAACCAAAAATCTGCATTGCGACGAATCGCGTTTTCCAGCCTGGAAAGATCGATAAAATCGTCAAGAAAGTAAATCCAACGGTCTATTTTTGGAAATCTGGTCTGAAGACATAAATTCTGAAATGTTACATTGACTGACATAAAACGCGAGCGTGTTTATAGAGTAGCTAACGAGTTGAGACACAGCTGTCAGAAAAATCGAGTCGTGGGTGATATTCGTTGGAATTTTGATGTTGCAAGGCGTATCAGGTAACCTTGGGTCCGAATCGCATTTTGTACGTATAGTTGAACGTAGGTTTATAGTTTCCCCGATATTACATGATTTCGGCACGCGAGTGGAAGCGAATTCGTCGAAAAATCAGTTCATGTTTTTTTTTTTTCGTATCATTCGCTCTCGTGTGCGTTCGTACCTCTCTCTCTCAGTGATTGACCGCGAAGCGAACACAAGCCTCCTTTAACGATGGCAATAGAGTCCTCAATGTTGCCGACGTCCGTGGCGAAACGAGAGCCAGTAAGTTCTTTCGCATTGTAAGAGCTTCGCTCTCCTTTCCCCTCCGAGTCTCTCGGAGCCCGAGCTCTCAGCGACTCGGGCGTCTCGCTCTCCGGCGTCTTTCCTCTCTGTTCGGGTCGTCGCCGCCGCGGTCGAGGTTTCCGCGAGAGCTCGTTGTTGCATGTGTATCGGGCAACGTCATGCCAATAGGTCGCACACTCATTAGCCCAGTCGCGCGCGCGATATTCTCCTCTCTCTTTCTATCTCGTTCGCTTTCTCAACGGGATCAGCTGGTCGGCCGCAGCCACGCGGGAATCCCCGCTACTGTCGCTGCGAGCGCCCCACCTATCCCCAGCGGCCAATCGGATTTGAACCGGCGCGCGTGCGCCGCGTCGCTCCACGCGGTTCTCCCCACCGGCCGCGAGCGTCCCGCTGTGCTGACATCTACGTGTTTTCGTGAGCGCTTCGTGTTGCGTGCCTTTACATTTTACGCTCGTGTGTTTATCGGTTGTAGCCACTTGTCGTTTTCTACTGGGCCCGCGTGAGTGCGAGTTGGACGGAGATAGCGGTAGACCGACTCGCACGGACGGTAATAGCGCTCCGACTCGGTCGGGCGAGGTTGCAAGAGAGAAAGAGAGTATACGACAGACGGGAGTACAAACGTACCCGTAACCATACGCGACGTCCACCGGAACAGTGCAACACCCGACTGCATCCACTCGATCGACGCGCCGGCTCGTTTTCTCTCTCTCTCTCTCTCCCCCTCGTTCTTTTTAATTCGGTCTCCACGCTCTTTTCGTAAAATCTCGTGCGTACAGGGCTACGGGAACGAAGCAACATTTTGGACCACAATAGCTTGACCCTTGAGCGGAAAGCGAAGGACGCTGATTGGTCACGTTTTATCTTTCGAGCGCTCTCTCTCTCTCTCTCTCTCATTTTCTAACGATTTATCCCCGCATGATTTGCGTTCACTGGTGCGTCCAGTTCGTCCGTACTCATCATTTTTTTTAAGTGTTCGAATAATCTTCGGTATTTATTTTTTTGTCTCCGTTTTTTATTCTTTTTCCTAGAAATTGTTTATCAACTACCGGAGTACGCGCAGTTCGAGTACGCCATTTTTTTTTGGTTGTGGATCGCTTGAAGTTGTTTACATTGGCCGTGCTTCGATGTTTTGCCGTTCACTCCGCTCGGACTTTCTTTCGCCCACTTTTCACGAGTAGCGAGGCAATCTTTTGTCTTTTTTTTGCTTTTTTATGGGTTTTTGTTAGTCATTGCGATCTTCGGATAGGGAGCAGAGATGGAGGGAAGCTATCGACGATGACGCGACGACAATGCGAAGGAGAGTGAACAAGAGTACGTGGCATTGACCCACTTTTTTCACGGTACTCATAATCCACCGACCAACGAATATCTCGATGCTTGTACGTGTAAATATAAGCGCGTTCGGTCGCATCATCATTTTTTTCGAACCTATTTATGGACCGGGAATCTGAGCGTTGCAAAGTTGAGGTTGAATTTTCGAGCGTCAGCCACAGGTGGAAAATTCAAAATTTTTTCTTCATTTTCGAAGTACATTGAAATGTAGATACGATAAAAATTACACGGATAAATGCCAAGAAGTATTCAACAAAAAACTCTTGTAGTCAAAATAGTTTGATTTTTGATTCCAGCTGAAGAATAACTCGAGTTGACAATTCGAGAGTCAAAATGGAGGTGCAATTTGTTGTAATATTGTAAATAGATGTATATATAGTTTAGTATACAAAAATGAATCTTTCACGTTTCCGAGAATGCTAGCTATAGAATCGCAGTTCGTATTACGCTCTTGAAGGTCCAGAGCGATAAGTGCGTGACGCAGGACCGATCCTTATTTTTGGTTTCTGTAGTCCTTAATAGTTTTAGTCTAGAAGAATATTTCATGTACCTTCCAAAGAACTCTAGAGTCAATAAAGAACAAAGAATAAGAATATATGTTCTCACAGTGCATATGTCTACTATAACCGTATTCCTATCTCCTACACATTTACAGTGCAAAATTTTATCGAAATTGGACAGCTTTTCGGAAGGGAAATCTTAGAGATGTTTTTTTTTTCTGTTTTCTGTTTTTAGTCCTGTATTCAGAGAGGAATTAAAAAAATTGAAGAAACACTAACAATAAATCAAGGATAAGCAGGATCTAGGCCTGTATTCAGAATGAGTTCTTAAGAATTAAGAAACAATTACATCAACGACAAACATGACTTGAGTTTATACGATCCTGTATAAATGCTTACACGATACTGTACTGGAAATTTTTTGATCTTGATTTTCGAATTCTCAATTTTCTTTGCCCTTCAATTTTCCACAATCTAAATTACCGTAAAGCCAAAACGAATATCCGGATAATCGAAAGATCGTTTACGAAAAACTTCGTTTACCGAGTCACCAACTTTGATTCCAGAATTCCAGTCATGCGCTCCCTTAATAAGAAAAATGAAGAAAAAATGTCTGAAGGTCGTTCTAATCTGACCCAGGCTGAGAATGCGATAACTTGGAGGAGTGTCGCGCGGAGGCGCCACCCAAGCGACATGACGATTCCGACCTGCATTTTCCACTCTCGTGACTCCCATACCCCATGGATTCGCAACGAGAATTCTCTCCGTTGCGAAAAGTACGAAGGGGGATACCTGTATTACCGATCGTGCTCCGAAGATCCGTGAAAATTACGCAAAGCTCGTGGCGATGCGTTAACGCGATGGAAGAAACGGGGGAGGTTGAGAAATGGAGGAGGAGGAGAGGCGTCGGGAAGGGGTTCGAGACCGCAGCAGACTCGAGTCCAGTGGCAATCGATATCCCACAAGACAGAAAACGTGTCTGCATACGTGTATATTACGCTCGTATCGAGATGACACTTTTTCGCGACGAAAAAGTCCTTCTTTTCACCGCTAAATTCCTTTCTTACCGATTTTTACATCTATTTACGTTCTGATTTTTAATATAACCGTGCGTATGTATGTGTTTGTATTTTAAAAGAGAATTTTGGACACGAATGTTGTACCTGAGATGAAAGCTGGCCCTGTACGTTTGTCGGGGAAGTGCTGGAGGATGAATTACGTTGCTCGCGAGAGGATGCTGATTGTGGCGCCACCGTCGCCGCGGCAGTAGCGCTGTTTACGATCGGATCTGGGACCTCGGCCAGAGCGATCGTCGCACTTTTGCTCGTCACATTGTTCTGACCAACCTGCAAAACGTTTGCAAACTCCGGTAGAATGTAGAGAGAAATAAAACAAGTAAAAAACAGAAAGTAACACAGAGAGAGAGAGAGAGAAAGAGAGACAAAGACAGAAGAGATGAATATGAAAGAGTGAGTAGAGAAATGAAGATTTTACGAAGTAACGACAGATGACGTTCGAAAGTCTTCGAAAAGACAGGGTCGTAAAGAGTATACGAAATTTGTCAAAACATCTTAATAAAACTTGAGGATTTTGAATGCTTCTGAGATACGAAAAATACGTAAATCCGGGATTAAAGAAGTGAGATCATGAAGAATGGACACTCGTAGAAGACGATGCTGCCTTGTGACGCACTAACCGCCGATCCACCACTCTTAGCTGATTGGCCAATAGCTGCGCTCGCTCGCCGACGCGAGCGCCTAAGCGGCCAGTGTTTGTACTTCTTCTCTCTAGAGCTACCGCCGACCATCGCCGGGCTTCCAAACCGTCAAAAATTCGCATGGAATATTCGTAGCATTTTTTTTATTCCCTCGACTTACACCACCGTATCGTGAAACTTTCTATTTCTTTGAGGTTGAATAAAATCGTTGTTTTTTCCTTGTAAACTCGCGTAGCCCGTCTATTTGCCGGTATTACGCAAGTACAACGAGTACCGGTACGGCAAGGTTCACAGGGTAAGTGAGCAATAGAAATTCGAAGCTTCAGACGTTGCTATATTGACCGAAACAACGTCGACGACGTATCGCATAATTTCTCGATCAATTTTCTATCGAGCTCCCTTTCTCCGCCGCACGTTCTCGCTCCCATTTTTTCCACTCCATATTTGCTCTCTCCTCCAAACACGCTGGCCAATTCTTATCCAGTGTTGGGTAGAGAATTCAATAAAGAAATGTTTCTATTTACAGAACATCGTTCATCGAGGTAATTACTTTTCTTAGAATAAATTGGATATACTGACATGAAAAAAATTGTATGGTATTTAAGATTATCCTTGACAACTGTATCATAAAAATTTTGTAATTACGATAATCATATTAAAATTGAAAAAAAAAATATTGACGTGATATTCAAGTGATTTGATCGATAAAAATTTCACTGTACGTTATTCTCTGAAGAGAAAAATATATTTTTTTCTTTTCAACAGTGAATAACGTGTAGCTCTTATGTTTTTCCAAAATATTAATAATATAGAAAAATGTGAATCCGTTTTGCATTTCTCCCTTTCGCACTAAAATAATGTTAAAGGTCAACATAACCTCACAAATTTTCGGACAAATCGTTTGTAAAGATCGTTAACATTTACAACAAAATAAAAGTGTAAAGCCCTGTAGAATTGATTGACGCAGGGCATGATACATCGCTTTAGATTTTAATGTTGACCATTTCAAAGAACGATCTATCCGAAAAATTTAGCTATCTCTCTCGCACTCATGTGTCACGTGGTACATCTTTCGCATCACCTCAAACATCCCCTTATTTATATTTCATCAATCACACTTTACAATGGTCTGATAAAACATTTTATGATTAAGATATCCTTGTTATTAACTTTTGAAATCAAAATTATTTGTAATTTTGTTAAAATAAATAAACATTTAGTGAATAAAGATTGAATTTTTGCTATAAATTTACTGCAATGTGAATTTATTTCAAAGTATTCATAATGTTAAATTGGATGGAATGTAAATGATTTCTAATGGTACATTGTTTTTGAAAAAGCGTCTAAATGATCGTTGGCAGGCTTGAATATTTTGCTGCAGTGCGGAAGTGACGGTTTTCACGCGCGTGTGTACCAACGTCGGGGCTCAGTGCCGGCTGCTGCAACGAGACGAAGAGCGAGGGCGAATACATCCGGAAAAAAGGAAAGGTGGAAGAGATCGCAGCGGGGGGGTTGAAGGGCAATGGAAAGGGGCGGAAAAGCGAGCTCGAGCTGAACTTACTCGAGAAATATGGACGGGAGAAAGAAAAGTGTGTAGTCAGGTCGCGTCTCAGCACGCAAAACAGCGTTGCCGTCATTTCGGAAAAACGAGAGCGCAGTGATTGGCAACGAACCCGGCCAACTCCCTGCCCGGATAATCTTTCCCCGCTGCGACTTTAACGAAGTTGATCCAGTAATTCTGAAGGCTCGCTCTTGTTTACTAATCTCAAGAAAGACTTTTATCTTCTTTGTTTTTTTATGATGCAGAATTCCTACCGATTTGTCAACACCTTTTACATCACTTTCTTCCGAAATATTTTGCATTATAAATGATTTTTAGAAATCATTCGATTTCGTTCATCAATTATCCCTTGCGGTTTTTAGTGAAATAGTAACCATTACTATATTAAATATTTTATTTTTGTTATTCTATTTCACGCTACCTCCAAAATTTCTCCTACTCTCAGTCGTTCTCTAATTCTATCTCTGTATCCTTCTGCTTTTTTCTTTTTTGTATCTTACTTCTGCTAAGGCTACTGTAATGTTATTTTGTACATAGGGGCTAGACCCCAGTATAATATTAAACTAGTAATAATAATGATAATATTTCGTATTTCTTTTTTCATTTTATTTTTTTTCGCATTTCTGAGTTTAATTTTAAATTTTCATAATGCATGAGAATTTTATTTCAATCCATTAATAAAAAATATCAGACATTTCTTAGTTTATTCACTAAATTTTTAAATATCATTAGTCCATATTTTGAAATTTATGTTCAAACGAATCGTATACAATAGCAGTTATCTCTTGTACTTATGTCAAGTACTGAATCATCACCTGAAGACATATGTTGTTTTTCTATTCTATTTCATGGTTTTCTTTTTTTAAATGGTTTTGTGTGGTTTGAGAGCCTCGATGTTGCATGCAACGTTAATTTGGTACGGCTAGTAAAATTGATGAAATTCTTTTTTGCACAAAAAATTTAATTCGCGAATTTAAGACTGAACAAAAATATAGGAAATTCTATTTCAACGAGTAATAATGAATGTCACGGGACTGACGAATAATAGAAACAACACTTTTTAAAAGTTTGCAAATGCCATCATTTACAAAAATTATAAGACTTATATAGAAATTACTCATTGATTACCACTAGCGAGAACTACATATTCTCTGATAAAAATGAATCATTCAAAATCACATTTACGAAATTATAATTGTAATTAATAACTTATATTTATAAGATTATTTTAGAACAGATGATGTACTCCTACAAAAAATGTAGACGTAAAAAGTATAGAAAATCGAATAGTGTACAAAATAACTAATTTCATCCATTTCAAAATACAAAAAATTTTCGGCAACGATTTTGTTTGCACAATTCTCGAATTATTGAACCGTCTGATTTACGTCGCTTGTATGCATAGCTGTCTGTTAGTGCATACGAACGTTACGTTATCGTAAAATAATCTATGTATACGTAATGATGTATTGAAATAAAACGTTAGTTTACGTAATTTCCCAGTAAGTAAAAAATTCAATTTTGTTTACATAGATGGTGTATAATTTTGTACAAGTAACAAAAAATGGGTTTTGCGATCTAATTGCTGAAAAGTTATTTTAGACAGTAATTTTTTTTATTATTTATTTAAAATGATACTCAGCAGTTCTCTAGCGTATTATTAACAATTTCCATGTTACTTATTGTTTAAATAATGAAAAAAGTAGTTTCAAGTTTTATTTTCGTTTCATCAATAGTTAAAACCTATAAATAAACCTATCGACTGAAAACGTAGAAATAATTTTCGATTTCTAAACACATCTTTAAAAATTCTCTGTAGATAAAAAAATGTGATTATGATTTTTGCAGAGAACGATATAATTCATTGTCGAGCTGTATTTTTCGATCGATGCGAATTTAACCAGCGTGATGAAATGAGCAAAGACACTAATGCCGACCTGATCCGGCTTCTCAATTCTTCAAGAAATGATTACGTACAGGACGAACTAAAAAGAAAAAAAATCGACCCCTTCAGTCTTGACAATTTCATAATTTTTGCAAGCTCAAAGTTCGTGATTCTTTTTTTTCTGGCATATCGAGGGCGAAAGCTCTCCAATTTGTAGAGCCATTGTGTTCGAAATATTCGCTAAAGAAATCGCGTGCGTTATGGGACTGGAATACGTCTCGGAGTTAGGAGCGATAACACTATTGATATTTCAAAACATTTTTTCCAGCAAAATTGGACGTTAATATTTAACAAAATAATAAACTGTAAAATTCGTAGTTCGGTCTTACGTGGATAGGTAAAAATAAGTAAAAAAAAACTTTTTTGAAAATATGTAAAACTATATACGGCAATAATTAAATAGTTGTAGCTATCGTTTTGGAAAAATCTCGAAAAAAATCGTAAAATAACGGGTGATAAAGTTATAAGATTAGAAAAATCACTGAACGGATCGGGATGAATTCAATGCTATTCGAAAGAAAAAAATGACGTTTGTATGAGAAAGTGTCTTCAGATTTACGATTTCCCGGATAATTGCTCGACAATTTTAAAAGTTTTAAAGTTGAAAAAATGCCAAAAATTTAATGTTACTGTAAGTACAAACGGCAGCAGCTTGACCAGAAGTTTCTTATTTATCGGTTTTATTCATTACTTGGCTTCAAGACACTCGACCAGAATTATGTGCACGATCGAATTTGATATCGAATCTGTTCAAACCACGTAAATTAAATTAAAAAAAAAATATTTTCGTCTGTTTACAGATGATGCAATCAAAATTTATCAACACATCATTGATATGAAAAGAACACAATTTCTGAATTCCATGAAATCTTGAGATCACAACTCATCACGTAAAAATTAATGATTTTCTCATTGATAACGAAATACTTTATCCAAAAATATGAAACTAAAAATATTTGAAAAATAATCTTAAAAATTGCATCTGATCTTACAATCAAAACATTCCTCATTTTTTCCTCATTGATATCGGAACACTTCATGAGAGTCGATCGGATATCGATGTTATTAAAAAAAAATCTGAATTTAAAATATGTTTTAATTTGAACGAAACTGGACATTAAAAAAAAAGTGTATCAACCGATTTTTTGAGAAATTTAATGTCGAAATTTAATATCGAAAGTATCAATAGAATTTCTTTAATCGATGGTTCAGTATATTTCTCGATCACACAGGTATGAAATTATTCGATTATATCCTTAACTTAACATCAAATATTCTATTAGAGCCTTTAATAATGCATGTTATCGATCTATTTCGATAAAAACGCGATATAATACGAAAAAACGTGAAAATCTCTCGCAACTAACGTCATGAATGAAATCAGAAATGATAAGACTGATGAAATTTGGCGAGAATGTTCTTATACCTCAAATAACTAAAAACTAATTTTTTCGAAAAGCGTACTTTTGTTGTTCTATTACTCTGTAAATATGAGGACGAAAATTTTGAAAAAAATAATACTCTCAAATTTTTCATAGAAGAACATTCTGTCCATATTTCATCAAGTTCGTATCATTTTCATTTTTACTACCGGAACCCCTTAAGCATCACCTTAATACGAAAACACCAGAATAATAAGTTATAAAAATTTTAAAAATTAACATGTATCAGATCGAATGAAACCTGACAATAAATCTCCTACTGCACCTCAAGCAACATCTGATGTGAACGTAATATCAATTTTTCAATCAAAATTTTGACCCGACAAGTTATTTTCATGAATCTCCCAATCTCCGAGGATTTCGCTCGTTTGTACGTAAGACGAGTGCGAGGAGCACGTATGTTGAAAAATGGTGGAATACCTGGGCTTTGGTGTGCCGGCCATTAAAGCCTTTGGCAACCTTTGGGCAAGAGAGAGACGGAGAGAGAGAGCGAGAGAGGAGAGTTGAGGATCGATACGCGAAAGCAAGCTCTCGCAAGAGAGGACTCCACAAACTCGCACTTGCACATAGAAATCGAGAGAAAAGATAGAGAGGGAGCGAGACAGAGAGAGAGAGAGATAGAATAAGAGAGCCAGAGAGAGCGAGAGGGTGAGAGGGGTACGTGGGCGTATCGAATCTCGCCCTTGCATCTCTCTCTCTCTTCTTTTTATCTATCTATCTGACTCTCTCGTTCTCTCGTCTCTATCTATTTATCTCTCTCTCTCTTTCTCATCCATCCAGTGTAAGTAAAATGGAGATTCTCGAGTCTCAGCTGCCGGAAGGAGACAGGAGAGAAAACGAGAGAGCAGTTTCGACCATATATAATGTACACACACATATAGCCATATAAATGAGAGTACATATAGAATGAGTCAAGAGAAATACCAGGGACGAGAGGGAGGAGAGGGAGGGGGGGGGAGGGAGAGAAAACTCTATTCGATCGATCGAAGCTCCGAGAGAGAATGGCTGAGAGAGACAGGAGAGAGAGAGGAGACCGGGGTCCTGTGTGAACGACGAAATAAACGAGGTGCCCTGGACACAAAACTGCCATTGCAGACCCGAATGTTCATCGGTAAAAAAAAAAATCTGGTCTGTATGAAATTTTTTTTCATATGATCGAAATTCTTGTTGTCAATGGTGGGATGGATGATTGAATGGGAGAGATGAGTAAAGTGAAAATTTCATGCGTGATTGTATTTTGTTTCGTTCGAGTTTGAAGAAATTTTATGAAATTCTTTCATGGTTGATGATAAGATAATCTGGCTCGACATTATTTGCATTTTAAATAATTTACTTTTAGTACGCAGTACTAATAATACGTGGATGAATTTATAAATAAAGGTGAATAAGCTGTGAATGTAATTCGCAATTGAGATTGTACACTGAAAAAAATTTAATGGAATTTAGAATATCACGTATCAAGATATTTAACAACTCAGTGTATTCGCGAATTTTTCAAATTAATCGCAATTCAGTATTGAGTACTTGAAAGAAAAAAGAATCCTAAAATTTACTAAAGTTGCCAAAATTAAATTTTTTGTTGTAATTTATATAATTATTTATTATGTTATATTAACAATATAATAAATCGACAAAATAATAATACATGGACAACAGTACGAACAAGTTCACACTACGATTATAATTTACATGTCAACAGACTAGTCGATTATAAATTAAATCAATTATTAATTGAAAAAACAATAATAAATAAAGTTAACAATAACCAATAAATATTCCATCAATATTCATGTATAAATGAATCATATAAATTCATGACCGTCAAGAAAAAAAAAGCTTTAAAAAAATTATTAAAACAATTATTCGCGATAATTGCTACTAATAATTAAAATAATTCACAAAACTATTAACATTATCCGTGAGTCAACTAATTATATATTCTTCATCAAACGGATTATCGAATTAAAAAAAAAGTATCAACGAAAATGACAGATCACGATTGTTCATTAATATTTGTATAAAAAAGTATAAATAAAATTTATTAATATATGAAGATATACGCAAAAAATTAAAAATTCAAAAGTTTTATTACGGTGAGATTGGTCGCGGTAATCGCGGCTCTCACGCCGCGCGAGACGTAAACGGACACGTGACTCAGGGAGCGAGCGCGCGCCGCGACAACAGAGCGCGGCGGCGGGAGTAGGTTTCTCCCTCCCCGCGAGTCGCCCGGCGGCGCGCGAATTTCTCAAATCGCGTCGTTTGCACATCGTGCGATCGCGCGACGTCGGGTAAGCGCGAGGGACGACAAGCGACGAGCGTATACGCTCGTAAGGGCAATAATATCACCGAGACCGAGAACAATCTGGCCTTTGTCATCGACCACACCTCGAAATTTCGTCAGGGCACTCCCGTTTGTTCGAATCGAGGTCAGACAAGGAAGAAAAACGAAGAAATAAATAAGGGAAGAGAGAAAAAATAAAATTCGTTGGTCTTCGTCATTTTTTCGCCGGTGATTTATTTTCCTATCTTTTGCTTCTTGCACTTGTCATTTTAATTTCATTCGCTGGAAGAACACGGTGGCGACATCTTCCCGTGGTCAAAATGACGATTCGCAATGCAAGAGCAAAACAAAAAGTGTATGATTAACCTAGATTCGTTTTCCGCCTTTTTTTCACTCCTAAGCAAGGTTAATGCGTTGATTGGGAAGGTAGGAAACTGTTTTGTTGACCGTGAACGGAGCCCAGAGGAGACGAGCATCCGAACGGAGGAAAAAGAAAACGAGAAAGATACGAAACGTTTTCTACGACGTAACATTTTCGTTGTTTTCTCTTGTGAGAAAAAAATTTTGATTCAAGAGATGATACGGGAAAAGCGAGCGAGAAATAGAGACAGGAGTATAAAGAGAGAAAGAAAGAAAAAGAGAGAGCGAGAGTCGCGAGCTGAGCCGAATAGTCGTCGAAGCGAAGCCAGTGCGAGGCGCTGGTGGGCAACGACCCCGTGCCTATTCTCATTCTTTCTCCTTCTCTCTATGCGGTGCAGGTTCAAGTTGCAGAAAAACAATCCGCAAAATAACACTCATTCCACTTCCGAGTCAAATCAGCGTCCTATGCAGATAGCTGAGATGGACCGGACGATGCATGAGTACACAAAACAGAGTAAAATGCCATTTAAACATTGAAATTGTTGATATTTCGAAAAATGTAAATAACCAGTCGATTCTTGCCATCGATCTGCACAACTTGTATAAATTTCATTCTTATCGACAGAAAATTATTCAAATGCGACTCAATTACATTTTCGAAGCGATGAAAATTTTGGCAACGCGAGTGTACCACGTGACTTGCGAATGACTGCGCCTGCGTGACTGGATTTTTCAGATAAATTGGCATATGGCATACGACACCATGACATCTGGTGACAGAAAGCCGAAGTACTACAAATATACAGATTCAATAGTAAATCACAATTATTATAATTATTATTGCACCGTTGCCGTCGCCATTTTGACTAAACTCCGCCCACATGTCAGATTTCAATTCGAAAAAAAATGCACGTCGAGTAACAGAGCAAAGTATTAGTACTTGCATCAACTATCAACTTTTTTTCTTATCTCAAATGTTCAATATTAAAAATTATTTATGTCGAAATCAGTTTTAGATTATGTCGACTCGATTCGACCTAACCTTACCGTTCTCCTAATGTCAAAATTCCAAAATCTCTAATTATGATAATATCGACAAAAGTTTAGTAACCAGAGAATAATATTCGATGGGAAACTCAAATATTCGAGTTTTTGCGTTGTTACCTCAAAATACGTGGAATACGCGAATGCATAATACGCGAACGTTCGCGCGCGTGTGCGAAAGAGCGGAAACTTGTATAGCATCGCGTAAGCGGCGATTCGTTTCGGACCCGGTGAAAGTCATTCGTCATTAGAAGAGAAACAATAATGATAGTGGAATAATGACAACAACAACGGCGGTAATAGAGATAATAACCGCGCCGGTGTGTTACTGACACTATTTGCATACGAGATCTCTCGGATCCAGGTTCGTATTTACGTGTTTACGATCCTAGAGAAAAGTTATGAAAAAATAAAAACTATCGAAAAAAAAAAAAATTAAATAATTTTCTATGTCTCGTTATCAGCACGGATGACGGTTTTAATCGTTTTTTTTTCGTAGAATTTCTTGGTTATCCTTCAGCGTGATGAAAAGTGGAAAATGGTGGCGAGAGAGGGTGGACAGGCGAGGGAAGGACGAATAAATAATACGAGACTCACCCGCGCTCCGAGAAAGCGAGCTTCCAGTAACTCCTGCTTCCTGGGGTCCAGGGTGGCCTGAAAATGCTCCATCTTGACGCCAGCGCCTGAAAATAAAATATAATCGAGATTCAGTAAACGTAATTTTATATTACTAAAACGCTCTCTTCTCTTATTCAAAAAATATAAATAAAAAATAAATTAAATAAATAAATAACTATTTTTTAAAATTTTCCAGTAACATAAAAATAGAAGAATTTACGTGAACGTATAAAAACTGAAACTATTTTAGTAATTAGTAAATAAATTTTCTTCTAAATTCCTACTTCGTAGATTTAATCTTTCATTTAATTAAATCGTCTAATGCTGTCGACGAGTTTTCAAAGGTCTCCGTAACGAAAATGAAAACGAGCCTGTTATTTCCACTTTTTGCCGTCTTGTCGTCATTCTTTTCATTTAATTTTGTTTTGTTTATGGTTTTTTTTGACAAGGAGGGCGAGTCAACCCTTTGACCTTTGTCATACGTTCAACTCGGAAATCAATACATGAACCGGATGCGGAGTAGTGTGGTCTTTGGTTGGAATAGTCGTTTTCCTTCTCTCTCTCTCGCACTCTCTCCACACATTCATGTACACGTCTGTACGTCTGTATGCAAGCGAGAACACGTACTCGTGTCTGTAACGTGAATTCTCAGGGATGAAGGGTCACGTCTCGTCTAAAACAAGGGCCCAAGTATTGGCTCAGAAAAAAATGTAAAATCATATAAATTTTTTTTACAAATTAGATCAATTTGATTTGCAAAAAAATTTGGTTTTTTTACAAGAGATTTGAAATAAAAAAGCGGACGATTTTAATCAGACGAGACTATGTAAAATTTTTTTGAGACTTTATGGACGAGTATAGAAATTAATATTATTATAATTATTTTCTTCCTATACAGATCCTTTTGGAAGTTGATGCAAAATGTTACCGAGCAAAACTGAATTACTCCGTCATCGATGCAATTTTGTTTCTAAAAGGGCTCTCAAGCTCGTCGGTGCGAAGAGCTTTTTAACGAAAATTAATTATTTTGATTTTGCCGTTTTCATTTTCCTTATACAAGATATTTGGTTTTTCTCTTCCGAAAAAAAAAATTGTCCCTTTTAAAATTTTTAAAATTTCATTTTTGATATTTTTAATATAATGTAAAAAAACTTTTTAAGAGTACCAAAAAAAATATCAAGCAAGTATCGCAATTATTTATTCCAAAAAAAAAACCAGAGCATCATTTTTCGAAAACAATTGAAAAAAACCGTTAAAAATGCAATTCCCAATTGGCTCGCAAGATGGCGCTTGAGCGAGTTCTCTTTATCCCGGTGTCGTCTTTTTCTCGGACGTCCCGCTCCCTCGCCCGGTCATCCCATTTGTTCATTTCGCGTGACTATGGCGCGCGAGGCAAGGAAAATCTCTACTCCGGCTGGAGTGCTGTTTGCACGTTCGGTTCGGCTCCGTGGAATATCGCCTTGCCGTAAGATTGAAAAAGGAGGATTGCCGGTGCGCAATTGTAACGAGAAACTAGAGAAAGAGAGGAATAAGGGAAAAAAGAGAAAGAAAAAGAAGAAAAAAAGAGAGAGAAAAAGAATAATCAGGGTTTCTCAACTTCACCTGTGTTTTTATACAGAGCGAGAAACTCAGGGAAGGTTAAGGTGGAACGTAAATGATCGAGGGAGACAGAGATATGTGGCAAAAAGAATAAACGCAGACATGTAAAATGCGCGCGAGAGCGAGAGAAAAGAAAAACGGCGAAAAGTGATTTAGTTCCGAGACTCGCCGCACGATGGCGCTGATCCCTTAACCGTAAACTCGCATCTTCTTACGCGTCCCTCATTCTTTTTTCCTTTCTTCTCTCCTATTCTCCCAACCCTGTCTTGACTCCTCGCGTTCACCTATTTCGGCATCCACATCCTCTACTCTACTTTCCATCTCTTCCGAGACCTTTTTTCGTTCTTTCTTCGCTCGCTTCGGCCCGACGCCATCTACCGGCTCGAATCACTCGATAATGAATCGTAATTGAAGTTTGTACACATTTTTTATTTGATAAGAATCTGCTTAATCGTTCGTAGATACGAAAAATAAAAGCGATAGAATGTCGTGTGTTATAATTTATGAAAATAAAATATATCGATACGAATTTTCACAACGGATGATGAGAGAAAGAGCGCTCGTACCAGAGAAAAAAAGAGAGAGATGGAAAGCGAACGAGGAACGAACAAGGCAGCCAACAAGACTGCTCCAAACACCATCTCATGTTTCTCTTCCCCCTCGTTCGTCTTTCAAGGACTCCACTTGCGCCATCTTAAAAATATCCACTTCCGGCTCTCGGAAGTTGCTTCTCTTTAATTTATATTTTTTTATTTTTCAAACAAAAAAAAGAAAAAACTGTAAACTTTTACTCTTGTTTCGATAGATCGCTGCGCTTCCACTTTTCCATTTACTCAGGAATGCGCTTCTGTACTCGACAATAATAAAAATAACCTTAAAAAATTCAGAACCTTGAGATTCTTATCTAATCTGCATTATCTATTGAAATGGCGCAAACGACGCGAATAAGCGAGAATCTTTTGTTGAAAATTGTCATTTTTTTTTATTGCAAGAATGAGCTACAATATTACCTCGATTGATATTTTCATTCTCATGGATTTTAAAATGAAGAAATTATCTTGAGAGCCAATGAATTTTTGTTTCAGCTTTTAATGCTTCGTTCTATGCTGCAAAACTTTTTGCATCTTTGGGATATTTATACTGGACCATGGATTAAAATTTCCAGATTGTTTCGCTTGAACTGAGATTATTAAATAAAAAATTTTGGGATTGACAACAAAGTTCCAGATTTGAAATTGTGTTGGAGCTTTTGTTATCAAAGATTAATCAAAGCGTTGCTACATGGCACCTTGAAAAATAACTTTGATATCTAATATGTCACACTATTTGTGAGAATGATTATAATTTGGATAAATTTGTATAACAAACTCACCACCACCAGAATTCCAGCAATTATCAGTCATCCCTGTTTATCCATTTGCGAGGACTCAACACTTGATTTTTATCCTTTTCTTTCTTCTTCTTCTTCTTCTTCTCCCACGTCTTGTTTACTTTGTAATTAACACATATAATCTTTCTCCTTTCCTTTCACTGTTTTTGTTTATTCACCACTTTTGTATTACGTCACAACGAGGCTCTCCTTCCCGCGAGAGTACATTCTGAGAGATTTCCTCGTTTTACTCAGACCGTGTGGTGTACGCATGTTCATCGATTTAGATTCAATTATTGGCAAAATGAAAATAATCAGTAACAATAGCTCGCACAAGCCGTCGATGTCTCGCTGCACTTTTTATGCTCCTTACACTCTAGAAAAATAAAAACAGGAGGTAATACACCGAATGAAAAAAGAATTGTTTTTAAGAATAAAGTTGGTTATGTGAACAATTTTCCAGAATAGTTTTTTACTTTTAATTCTATAATTCTTAATTTCTTGAATATGACATTTATTTATTTGTGAGTAAAATATTTCTTTCTTTGCAAATTTATATTGGAACAGTGCACTTGGATTTTTAATTGAAACTCGAGTAAATATGAATAAAATTGAAGACTTTTGAAAACTCTACCAAATTTACAAATGTGTTCACATCGTATTAAATCACAAGTCAACTGACATTTCTAACCTAAAAGTATGACGAATATTGAAAAAAAAATCAATACCAAGTGTAATTAACAATTCGATCGAAGCGTCTTTTACTCGAAATAGAAAACAATCGAACATGAGGTGCAAAATAAAGATTCAACCGATCGTGTACCTTTGAAATACGGGAGAAATGGAAACAAATATCGTAGCGTATCCGTTTCGAAATTCGTATCCTCGGAAAAAATGACGTGGGTCATCGGGAATTGTGTCTTTCAAATTTTCGCGGCGTTTCGATAAAATTAACGTGTGTTCACAATTATTTTCTCTCTCTCTCTCTCCCCCAAATTTCCTCGTTGTTGCACACAGGCGGACACTGACGACGAAAAATAATTCACGCACTTGTCGAACTCGCGAAGAGGAAAAAAAAACGGAGAAAAAAAAAGAGGTAAAGAAAAGAAAATAGAAAAACCGTAAGTTAACCTCAAAAGGAAAATATTTACGAGATCGCTAGGCGAAACAATTCGCGATATGCACTCGCGTCGAGACTCGTCGTTCGGCGAAAACTTTTGAGGTTATGATCATCCGTGGGTACAGCGGATGATGATGATGATGATGCGATGATAACGATGACCGAGAAAATCTCTTGTATACATCCACCATTAAAAACGATGTAATGGGAGGGGCGAGGAGGGGAAGAGAGAGAGAGAGTGTGTGTATGTGTGCGAGAAGAGAATCGATAGGTCGATTTTTCGGTTTTTTCCTTCCTCTTCCCTCGTACTTTCTTCTTCTTCTTTTCTTCCTTCTCTTTGCGTCCTTTTCCGTTTTTCTTTCTGCCTTCGCCTCGTTTACGGGATTCCCGGCGCGACGAGCGACTTTTGTCTAATAATAATCGCGTTGTTGTGCCCGATACCGATCACGACACGGGAGAACGAATCTGACATGTCGTCGGGCAAAACTCGCCGCTCCGTGCGGACACCTTCGGACACTCGTACTACTTCCGTAACGCTTTTTTTTCCTCCTTTTTTCTTTCCCCGTTCGCTTCCCTCTCCCTTCCGCTCTCTTTCCTTTTTTCTCTCTCTTCCCTCTGTGTTACTCCTCGCTCGTGCTGCCGTTCTTTTTATTTCTAATTCCTCCCGTCGTATTCACGTAGAATCGCGCATGCAGCTTCGATCACACGCGCAAAAAAAACCCACGGCCGCTGGCTCCGTCGAGAATTTTTTTTCTTTCCTTCCTTTTTTATTCACTTCGAGACCGTTTCAGAGGAGAATCCAATTCTCGCGAGCGGGCAGAAACATCGAAAACCTCGACGTGAGAAGAGGCAAAAAGGAACAGTATGTACTGGAGACTCTCCCTCTCTCTCTCTTTCACAAAACCACGAACGCCCGAGACGCAAGAGAGAAAAATATACTCCGGTGTATGTACGAGGTCTCCGTCCGTCCGCTCCTATGTGTACGTGTATTATAAACCTCTGTAGTCTCACGCTACACGGCACCACTTACGACCCGACAGAGAGCGAGAGAGAGAGAGGGAGATATAGATAGATCGTCGACGACAAGCGTATCTCGTCTAAATCGTTTCGTCCATGTTTCGTTGCAAACACCAGTTTTATCCTCTCTCCTCAAGCACGATTATTTATTTCGTCCTCTTCCTCCTCCTTTTTTATTCCCTTCGTACTTTTCACGCTCGCGGTACAGAGACGGAAACTTTGACGTCGCGCGAAACGATGGAAAAATTCGTCACTGCGAGCCGAGTCGTTACGAATTAATGGAATAAAACACGAGTTCACGAATCTTTTATTACTGTTGTTATTATTCGTATTGCTATTATTGTTATTATTTGTATTACAGTTCTCTCCCGTTTTCCATTCTCGTCTATTCGCTCGTTTTATTCACCGCCATTTTTTTCGGCGTAAATCTAACGCACGCACTTTTTGTCCGCTGCGCTCTCTCTCTTCTTGTTCTCAGGATAATGCAACGATGATGATGAGAAAACGTATACTCGCGAAGAAACGGAGCTTCGATTCGCAGGTGGCGATTCTTAGGAGAATTTTCACGGTTCTCGGACCGATCCTCGTTTTTTTCTATCACTCTCAGCTCGTCGCTTTATTTTGTATATAATTGCGTTTCTATATACAAGAGAATAATCACACGCGAGATGCGACAGTGCTCCGTATATCGTCTTCCTTCCTCGTCTCTCTCGCTCTCTCTACTGGCTCCGTCCTTACCGCGATAAAGAGAGGAGAAAAACTTGGCATCCGAAAGATGGCGTCTGTCGTTCACTAACCGGCCGCCCAAAGTTCCTTATTTCCTGCATCTTCGGGTCGCGGTACGCGAATTTCAAACGTTTCCCCCGAAGGAGTAGGATAAGGGGGGAATGAGAAGAGGGGGCGAGGGGCTGTGTGTGTTGCACCGTGTTTTTAGTAAAGCGAGCCTAAACCCGACGCGAATCTCTCGAGGGCTCCTGGCACACAATGCCCTGTGTGGCTTAACGCCGAGGATTCCGGGAGTGGGGGTAAAGAGTCACGAATGAGAGAGAGAGAGAGAGACGTGCATACACGTTCGAGCCGGTAAGAACACCAGAGGGAGGTGCGCGCTAAACGCGATCATCGCACGCTTGCGTCCTCTAACTTTTTCACACTTTTTTTTTCTTTATTCGAATTCCCAGCTTTTCGCTTTTCTTACCGCTGCAAGGTCGAGACGCGTCGAAACGAGCTGAAACTGATTCGAAATCATACTTTTGTATCGAATTGAGATAATTACGTTGAATAAATTTTATTGACCGTTCTCTCTCTCTCTCTCTTTTTCTCTGAGTCGCTTTTTGTTTTACCGTCAACTTAGCCATTCATCTGCAACAACAAAACACTATATCGCATTATCGTGGCGCTAACCTTTATTTTTTATTTCACATCTTTCTCAATACGGAAACAGTCATAAATTACAGATTCATCATTATTTTTTTCTGATACTTTTTTTTTCAAAAAACTTTACGAGTCTGGCTTTTGTATGTATGTGTATTGTACAGCAAGTATTTTTTTTGCGCAATTGGTTCGATAAATCGTGATTATCGGTACGGTACGAACGGGCAAGGCGTAAATGTGACTCTTGCCGATTAAGTAGCTAAACATTGAATAGAAATAAAATATATCACGTTCACGGCACCTGTGACCGTGAAAAATACGAAAAAAATGAAAAAAAAAAAATTAACAATTGTTCGATATTTCGCAATGGCATTTGCAGATGAGCATTATTAAACTTGTAAAAATAAAAACAAGAATAAAAATGAAAAGAAAATATATAAGAAATGTACAATATTATAAACATTTTATAAATCTGCCAAGTTAAATTCCTTGAAGATAGAACAAATAATTTAACATGTCAGTGTCTGGCTAAATCTCAAGATTTGAGGTATTTTCTCCTTGTGCAACCTGTCCAAGGATTCAATAATAATTCCACGATTCAGCATAAATTATTCGGAGCGTAAAAAAATAAAGAAAATAACTTCGAAGCTACATGATAAAAATAAATACTAAATTACGAGAGATATTAACATAAGACTGGAATAACGATTCTATCGTTTTCTATCGATATATGTACTATAGACAATGAAATAAATTCTGAAAATGGAATTTCGATTTTAGTATGACTGTACAAAAAAAAAACGTTCACTGTATTTGAGACTACGGTCACGACTCGGTCGGTAAAAACTTGACGTTCCTATGAAATTGTTTCGGAAGGAAGTTGAAAATTCATTCTCGATCGTGTCTCACGAATTCATCGACTCGCTTTACGCGCAGATTTCATTCTGAATGAGAGATACTTCTTTCGGCATTGTTGACGATCGATGTCTTTATCTCCGTTGGAACGACGATCACTTCCTTGCTCGATTCTACTTTTTCTGTTTCTTCAGTCTGATTGTCATTCCTCACGTCCACGTCGAGAGGCTGAATCGTCGTTAAAGTACTCCACCAGTTGGAAAAAGCTCCTTTGGCTTGTGATATTGCACCGCCTAAACATCCCAAAATTAACAAAAATTGATTAAAAAATTAAAAATAGTTTTTATTGAGTAAATCAAGCAGTAATGATGCAAGACTAACCGACAGCTTTTCCGGTTGTTGCGACCGCTCTTCCGGTAGTTACCATCGCTTGATTAATTTTCCGGCCACCCTCAGTATTTTGCATCGTACTAAAATTTTTTTACATTTTATTAACAATACAAAAAATGGGAGTTATGTTTTTAAAAAAATTCCCTTACTGTGAAAACCTGAGCTTCATATCTTGTACCGAAAGTTGCCCAGCGAAAGGATGACCTGGCTCTATCGAAGCGATTTCCCGCTTTTCGCAATTGTACAAATGATTGAAGTTGTTCGTTGATCGCCATGCGTTGACGAATGACGCGTTAAAATGATCCGTTTGTCTCGTGTCGTTTTGCATGGCTGTTCTCACGAGGCTCAAGAGATAAACTCGAAATTGTGTACGTATCCATTCGTCGCCTCCTTCCCAACCTACACCATCGAGGAAAACGTCTTTCCTCGGTTCCGCCACGTGACGAACGACGTAATCGGCAAATCTGAGATCTTCGGTCGTTAGATGCAATTGTCGACGAAGCTCGGGATCGTTGGCTTCGATTCTCGCATTTTCAACCTTCAACAAATTTTGTATATATTAATTAATTGTAAAGCAGGAATAGTAAACTCCAATCTTTTCTGGATATTATTTGTTTACCTCAATAAGTACATCGATAAGTTGTTTCTTCTGTTTGAATAGTACATTCGTTGCACCGACGATGTATCCTCTCACATTGACATCGCCGAGAAGATCGAGATAAGGAAGAGACAAATATGGCAAGCACAGGTAACCCTTTGAACAAATTTTTAAATAATCAAAATCAATCTTGAATTGTTCGATGGACGATTTTGAATCAACCAACCTTTGTAAATAGATTGAGAGGTAGGCCACAATTCTCCGGATTAACATTGGCAATCTGAGTCAAGTTCGATGTCAATCTTGCTTCAGAGAGTGCATCGCTGCTGGTATCGCGAGGCAAGACGTTGTCAACGACAACGTCGCCCATGGCCAAACTGATGTTGTTCGAGCTAGCGACTCTGTCCACGCTCTCGCGTATTTTAGGCGAATATCTGGCATTGTTGGAGACGACGTATGCATCGCTACTCGTACGTATGTCGTCGTTCTCCATCGTCGTTTGACTCTCGTGATTCTTCTTCTCACCCTCGTTGTTATTTTTTCTCGATAACGTTGTCAGAGCATCGTCGATGCATTTTCCTTCCATACTCTCCAGAGTCTTATTGTCGTTTAAGCAGATTGAATTTTCGTTTGTACGATCGTTCGCGTTGTCGCGCTGCTGTCCATTTTCCGTTTGGTCTTCGTGATGCGCCTCGTTGGCGATTTCGAGATTCGAGTCTGCTCTGTCTGTGCTTTTGATCTCATCGAAATTAGGTATTGGTGACATAGGTCTCGAAGGTCTGCAAAAAATTCAGATTTGTTATTTCTCTTAATTATCCCAAATAATAAATTTCTTTCTTTTTTACTTAGTCTGCACCATTTTTTTATACATACTTGACACAAGCTGCTTCTTTCAAACCACTTTCTATCATTCCAGGATGAAGGGAAAGTAGCGTTAGTATCGCCACGCACAGAGGTTGCACCGGCGATTGGTAAAAAACTACTCTCTTCTCGAGCAACAAGAGCTTGAAGAGAAGCAAGGCCTTGTGACGAAATTGCAGTATAAAATCGCGAGCCGATAAACCTAAAAATCATTGTTTTTAATTGTTTATGTTCTTTCTTTAGAAGTTCCTGAAACAGGAACAGAACGTACCGACAAAAACCTGAGGTGGAATCTGGCTGTCTGCGCTCATACAAGCATTAAGATGATGGAAAGTATCCTCGAGAACGGAAACTTTACTGAAATCTCCCTCCTCGAAGTAAGCGTGCGTTATCAGTGCCATTTTTACTTGTATGTGTCCATACAGAGGCAAAGTACTCAGGACGCATACAGATTTTTGTACAGTGCCTCTCGTTATGTCTGACGTACGATTTATCAGTTTCTGAAAATTTTAGAAATTGCATAAGCATTTTGACAGCAGTTTGAAAAAATAAAACTCACTAAATTTCCATGAACTTGTTTTTTATCTTACCTCGGCCGGTATCTGTCTGAAACAGGAAATCCCGTAAACTGTTTTTTTAGGGTCACTGAGACTAGGCAAGTGAAAGTAAACGGCGTCTTCATCGTAATTGTGAGATCCGTCGGGCAGAGCAAGAGTCGGCAAGTATTTCCAACCGAGCGGACATTCGTTCGGAGATTCAGGAACTAACGGAGGAAAAGAATACTCCACCTGAAAATGAAAAGATTCATTGTGCTTTGTTTGGAATAAAGCAGCGAGTGTCAATGAAAATAAAAAAAATCAATAATCGAGTTTTTTTTTTGTACAGAAATAAGTACGAACGCGTGATTGACACTAAATAATTATCAAAAAAACACTTTAGCGATAAGATCGTGAAAATGTTGATGATATGTACCTGGCAACCCTTTTTGTGATGAAAACCAACGACAATTACGTGAAGTATCGGACCGGAGGATTCTGCCATTATTTTCGTACTTCCCACTTATTCAAAACTGCATCAATCAAAAATTTTTTTCTCCCGCTCGTTCCTCTTTGTGTATTTTTTACTTCAGTGAAAATCGAAACGTCAAAACTTCATGAACCGCGAATACATTTCGTTTGTGTTCTGCATGATAATGATAAGAGGAATAAACACCCTCTTTTTTATTATTCGCGAGAACGCAACGTCGTTCGTCGCTTCCGTCAGTGTCGCGTCTACGCGAACTCTGTACCACCGGAGAAATTTAGCAGACGAATCGACATGCGCCACACTCTTTCTCTCTCTTTTCCCCTTCCGGAGGTTGGACGCGAATAACATAAGCCACCTTACGTTGCGCCGAATGCATTCTTATATACGCAGATCAAATTGTATGCCACTCATTGTTTCAAAGTGAAAATCGAATATTTAGAGGTTAGTTTTCTAACCAGTTAGTTTTTTGATATTTTTACGTTTTTTATGCATTTCAATGAACAATGCATGTTGCAAAAATGATCATTTATTAGTATGAGAGTGCAATTTATCATAAAATAACCCTGTCAGATCCGTTAATCAAGTTTTCATGCTCCGAAATTTCAAAATAAATGATAAATTCGATAAACTACTTTCTGTAATCTTTTTATTTTATTGTTTACAAATTGTTACATGGTTAATCTGTGAGCGGAGATGTCACGATTTGGAGCAATCATGTCTGGAGGTGACTCATTTAGGCTTATAGGATAATATTGAATCACGAAAAAATTACGCATAACGAAGCAACGCACATATTTTTTTTTCTTTTTTGCAGGAACTAGTAATTCATAACAGTGGATTCTGTCACTTTTCACTCATTGGCAGCACTATCTGTACTAAAATTTTGAAAAAGCAGAAAGTTGTTTTATCGATGGTTGAAAACTATATCTCGACGAGATTGTAACAATCATATTTTGGAGTACTTACCTCAAAATTTCATCGTAATATCAGAATTAATAAACGTATTTATCTTTTTTTCACTGTTCGGGATTTTTGAAAAATTATTCTTTATTGCTTTCATTTTTTTGATTTTTTAATGGAAATAAACACCCTAGTACATGATTAATAAACGAGAAATTGGCGAAGCCGTACGAATTGTGAGAAATCAAGAGTTTCAATGGAACCGAAAGTTTTTTCTTCGATCGACGGAAATAATACAATGCTTTATTCCTTTTTTAAATTATTGCATGAACTCTGATGTGTACTTGTGTGGTAATTGTGTCTTTCGCTTTTAACGTTAGAAATCTGTATACTTTCTTTTTTTCTATTTTTTTGTTTTTCATTATTGATAAGTGCTCTGTGTTCGCTGATGGTAGTCAAGCTACCAAAATTTTTTCAGATACAATGTTTCCTTTCTCTCTCCCTCGTCATCTCTTTCTTCTCATCAACGCAACCGAACGCGAAATAGAAATCAAACTCTGCCTCGTCCATATTTTTTTCTTTCACAATCGCATCGAGAACGAATGCCAAAAATAGAAAAATAATATACACAGTTGACGATTAAAATAAAAAAATTAAATTTTGATGGGCTTCGATAACTGATCGAATCACATAGAAAATACTGTACAAGAGAATATACCCTGGCCACGAAATGTACAACTTCATTTACGTCTCTCCCATGTTCAAATCCAGCAAACATTCTCTGCCCGTTCTTCACGATATAACCTTATTCTATTCTTTTCATTTCATTCCCACGAGAGGAGAAAGAAAAAAAATCACTCGCTATTTGGATTCGGATTTTTTTTGTTTACGCTAGATCATTCTTTCGTCACTTATACGTATTATTCACACAAAATTTCGTAACCTCACGCAAACGCCTGTCATTTGGACATTTTCTCGATTTCTCTGGTGACCAAAATGGTCACAAGAGTGACCATTTTCGTTTCGTTTTTTTTTTACGAATTTTCACGTTTCCTAATCTCAATATTCTTTGTTAATGTTATTACTACTTTTCTGTAAGATGCGAATATTGGAAATGTTGATCATCAGCACAATTATCAGTTTTTTAATTGAAAAATCCCCTCAGCGATGGTCACGATAATACTTAATAAAATATAAACAATTGCTGCTGTGGATGAAATGAGCGCACTTTTTCTTCTTCTTTTTTTTCTCCAGCGAGGAAACAAGTTTCTTCCGAATTTAGTAAATATTTAGTGGGTGCTCGATTCCTCGTTCTCATTCCTCCTCTTCCTTACTATCAATATGTACAAAGCATAGGACAAAGAGCCTACGTTTTTATCTTATTTATTTTGTTGTTTTTTCTTTTATTTCTTATAACCTAAACATCATATGTCTCAATTTATAAACAATTTTATAGAAAATTTATGTGATTAAAACAACGCAAGTAATGACAATTACTTTTTGTGAGCATAATAAACAAATTTGTACAATTTATTATGCGTAGCCCCCTTTCGTCATTTTTCTTTCTTTCCTTTTTTCTCAAATATCTTATCGATTAATTCTTACAGCTAGCTTGTTTTTTTTCTGATTCTTCACACGTTTTCTTTGTCCACGATCCTGTCTATATTTTCAATTTGGGGTTGATCATCGTCGCAACGTTGAGGTCACATTTTCGAACATATTTTTCTTATCTTCACTAATTAAAAAAAAATCGGGCAAGGACCTTGCATTCCCCGTATCAACGTTACCTCAACGCTCGACAAAGATCATGCATGATTTTCCGAAACGGGCTCAATAGTTGTTGACACGCTGCCTCATATGCGCTTTTTTTTTTATCTTCTTGATTTTTCTGTTTACACGCACATCAGAATTCAAACACATGTCCCAATTATAAATACGATTTTAGCGCCGTGTGAATTTTTGTCAAACATCTGTTCGCTTCTGTCACTTACACTTAAATTCGAAATAATTATTATTCGCACGAGATTTTGTCGCTTTTCATCGGAGAAACGAGTACCGTCCGAGTTTCAATTCGCAAAATTGAACGATTGTAAAATTTCGTCATCGATGTACAGGAAGAGAAAAGCAAAATATGTATATATTCACACAGTTCGCTAATAAATAATCTTTACGAACCTAATTGCCCTTGGACACGTAAGGTCTTAAAATCTACGAAATATATGTCTCTTGCTATTGAGTGAGAACGTAGGTAAGAGGGTTCAGGGGGACGTTTCATTTTTTTTACTGGCACCGAAAACGAGTTTGCTTCGTCAAAGGAAAAACTTCACTGGCACTTGACGATAAAAGAAACCGAAAGTGAAAATAAAATGAAAATTAACACTTGTCTTTCAGCCTTTTGTTTTCGTCTCTCATTTGCCCTCCGAGAATTTTTCTCTCAGGCTCTTGATCTTGTGCACGAAGTAAGTTTCAAGCGCCTCGGCGCACTTGAAGAACGGAGACTCTTTTGGATTGTAGTAACGACAGTTGTCAAATATTTTTGTCATGTCGCCGATAAATTCGCTCAGTTTTTTGTACGATCTCTCTGTTATCCTCAGTTCTATTGTCTGAAGATCTGCAATAAAAAAAATACATCAGTTAAAATTGTTGGATGAAGAAAAAATTAACAATCGTATTATTTCAATTACCCATTGGTTCCTTAATAACTTTGTAGTAATCCGGTGCTTCGTTCGGATCGACCGGTTCCATGAATGGCCATGCACTCTTATGGGCCTGAAACAAGAAAAAAGTTATACGTCAAATTCGATCGTAACTAAAAAGAATATTATTATTTTAACTCGTTTTGATTTTTCACCTGGATTTGTTTGATAAGCTTTTTCAGCAGGTCCAAATCTTTGTTATTCAGATTCTTCATGTTTGCAAAATTTACGGACGAATTTCGTTGGCAATTGGGACACACGTATTCATCAATATTATCGGCTTCTGATTGGAGAATACCGACGCAACGTCCGTGGAACCAGTCTTGGCATTTGTCACAGCATATGTAAAATCTACAATTTATTTTGATTTTTGTTAATAAGCTAATTCTTTGATTAGATCACGAAAAATTTTAGACTGGATAGGGACTTACTGAGATTCGTCATACGGTTGCTTGCAGAGACAATAAAGTTCCTGAGTTTCTCGTGCGTGGCGACATTCCGTGCAGACGAATTCGGACAAAGATTTGCTCATTTCTTCGGTGATACCGACGCATTCACCGTGAAACCAGTTGTTGCATAAATCGCAGCCAACGTAAAATCTATAAAGAAGTTTTTTCATATTGAGTATAGAATCACAAGAGGTGTTCGGACATAAATATTTTACTTCTCAAAGGAATTCTTACTTGGTCTCATCGTAAGGTGTCCTGCACAGACAATAAAGTTTTTCCTTCTTCAGCCGATTAGCGTTGGATCCCGACGAAACACCAGGCGGCGTATTGCTGTTTCCTTGCGAGCTTCGGTGCTTCTTTGGTTTGCCACCTCGATTCGATGGACTAACTTGTTGGGGCATTTGAGCGTTCGACTTGCGCTTCGCACTTCCAACTTTGACTTCATCCTGTTTGTGCCTCTCAGCCTTGGTTCTCGTTGTCAATTCCGCTGAGAGATCCTTCTACGAATATTTTTTGAAACGTCACGTTAGATTCGTTGCTTATGGTGGTTCGGAAGAAAAACGGGAAATCAAATTCACAAATTTAATAGATTTTTCGAATTTTTGACAAATCTTTCAAAAAGTATCGAAATCATAATAAAAAAATATATTTTATTTGATGATCAAACCCGAAATTTTATATATCATTCAACTAATTATTTGTAATAAAGATTCATTTTAAGCTCTCATTTGACCATACGCGTGGC
>JAPYYX010001441.1:0-26041 GCA_030522605.1 Cremastinae sp. B BG-2022a | reverse complement strand
AATTCGTCATGAAAACATATGTGACAGAACAAACTAATGACTCTGTAAAACAATTGAAGCGAGGCCGCTAAGCGGCCGAGCCATTACAACCTGCTAGTATATGTATACAAATGATCAGGAAGATGTCCATTATATCATATTTCATGATCAACACTTTTTGGCATAATACCTTTTTCTGAACATTTACCGATCATTTTTACTCGTATTCTATTGCACATAGCCGCAATTTTCTCGCGACAAGAGGAAGATTTGAAACAAATGGCGAATAAGAATAAATGAATAATTGAATATTGAAAGTGTAGGCGAGGAATCTGAAAGTCGCGTTCGCCGCTGAGGGTAACGGAGAAATCTCTCGGTCTCGTGTTTACGGAGGCCGTAGTAGCGTGTCGGCGTTCCCTATGGTCGTCTAGTCGTGGGAGTGTCAGGGGAGAGGGAGCGAATAACGTGGAATATACACGCGGCCGAAGCCTTACGAGAATTGTCGAGATCGGCCGAGCTGGTAAGAGCCGGTAATCGACATGCGGCAATCGCGCACCGCGCTTCACCAAAGCCGGGCATCGCTCCTCCGAGCTTCCACTATACGCTCGCGCGCGCTCCGCTCGCATTATATTATTTCTTCGTCGGTTTTATTCCGGGACTAAAATCCGACCACGCGGAGGCCTTTGTTCTTAATATAATACACGAATTTCGACTCCCCAAAATCTAAACACTTGGAAAAATGTTTATCTGGAAATAAAAAGAATGGAACGAGAGGTAGTGCTAAAAAAATGTGCGATATGATCGGATGTGATCGGGAGTGAGATTTTTTTCGTCGATCGAGTGAAAAGTTTCGAGTGCGCGAGGAAAAATAAAATTCGCGCGACGTTGAGAGAGTGATCCGAGTTAATGGTGCGGATACATGGGAAAAAAATCGGAAAATGTGACAGATCGGTTGCGCGCGGGCATGCGCGCTCAACGCCGTTCCGCTCCAACCGTCTTACGAAAATGACAAAATATACTGGGTACAACCTAAAGAAAATTGTCATCAGAGCATTGTCATTTTTTTATTGAGGCTCCCTCGATGATGTTCGATGTAAAAATCGATGATCCAGATGATCTATATACAACCCATGAATATTTATTAATTCGCATGAATGAAAATTATTCATTGTAACTGTTATCTTTTCTTGGAATACGATGAAAAAAAAATCGGCGATGATTCACGTTTTAAAAATCTTGTACAAAGTAGTAAATACATTTTCGCCAGGCGTCACAATGGGTTAGAAAATTTTTCTATCAAATCCAAGTAGTCTGAGCTCGAGGTTAGCGTTAAATCGCTCGGATCTACAAGTCGTTCCGTGTGAATTTTCGAAAATTCTTGAAATTTATTATCAAAACTTTGATAAATATTTGGTACTCGATGGAAAAGAGTATTTTGTTTTCTTATAAAAATATTTTTCTGGCAGTTTCGAGTAACTTGATTTTTCATGGAATTATAAATTGGAGTTTGAAATTTGAATATTTTTACTTGGAACGACTCGTGCTCGTGGATCTTGCGGTACCGGTTCGTCCAGTGTATATTCTTACAGCCACTAAATATGTTGTCGTCGTACATACAAAACTTTATGCTATATGCTCTAATGACGGCACACCGTAATTAAATCGTCGACGAGTCAAGACGCGACCAATTAATTCGTTATAACTGGCATATCTCGCCAACCATTAATCCACCAAAAACTCATCTCTTAAAATTTTATTTCGCAAAAAAAGAAGCCTCATAACATAAAGCGTCATGCCCACAAAAAGTTTAATTACGAAAAAGAATTATCTCCAATAAAGTAAATACCGATTTCTATTTTTACCAAAAAATATCGTGGTTGAAAAATAAATTTTCATTTTTCTTTTCGACACTGAATTTTAAACGCCATCCGCAGCTTTTTGTCTCTGAGGCCGAATTCTCGCGGTCGAAACGAGGATGGAGCAAGAATGTTCTTTCATTCCTCGTCATCGAGATGGGCGTAAAGCGAAAGGATTCACTGCCTCGAGAACGCTCCGTTATGAATAAACTCTCCGCGCATTGAGGGACAGAGAAAGAAAAGGAAAAGGAGAAAACGAGAAAGAGAGAGAAGCATCCCTCACATATCTTGTGTTCCGGAACGAAATTTCTCATGCTCTTTCTCTCCTCGTTGTGTTGCTCGCTGTTTATGACATGTACGGGTCTTTCCAGAGGAAGTAACGCCAAAAAGATTTGAATAATTTTTTAGGTATTTAAAAATCTCTCTGGAAGATGAAAAATTGCAAAAAAGAAATTCAATTTGTATAAACAAAAGTAACATTTCTTTTTTTCTATCGGAGGACTGAAATTTTTTTTCGTACTTTTTGTTCATAAATAACCTTGTGAGATATCTATAAAAGCAATTAGATATTTTTTTTTATCAACAATTGGTTAATTTTTGCCGATATCATTGAACATTTTTTTTCTCGAGCAACCCATGCGCAAATCCACTGAACGAGCTGCATGTACCGTGAAAAAGTTTACTGAATACATTATTCATATCGTCCGAAGTCTGTCTCATGTGTCTGCACACGTGTAGGTACAGAAAATCGGGTGGGGAGAACTGAATCAAAATCCGGGGCGAAATGAAACACCAAATTGGCGAATTTCACGAAAATTATAAATTGTCCATTGTCTAATTAAGTTTCGGTCTGTTTTTAATTACAATTTTATTTAATTTTTATTTCTCTGTCGATTTTTTTCACAAAAGGAATTCTTGTCCTCATAATAAGTAGAATGTATACTTGAAATAAGATTTCTTCTCAATTAAGACGTTGAAGAGATTATTGCGATAAATTACAATCTCAGTAATTTCATGTGCTCTCAATTTCTATATCAAGTTAATATGGGACATTGCAATTAAAGCTGCGCAAGTAGAACAATTGCTTCTTCGCACAGATTAGTGTCATTCGAACGTACATCTCGCTGGAGCATTTCTTCGACATTAATTAATTTCGCTGAATTCCGAACGGAATAAGAGCAGCCGGTAAATGTACAAGAATTGCCCTTTTGAAATTTGATGTTATTTACATTGTTTGACGTAAATATTCGATGCAAAAATCAAGCAAAATAAAAAAGTACGCTGGAGTCTATTGTACGACGACTGATGTCGTTTGTCAGTTGATAAAATATATTTTAAAAAAGGAATGCGAAAAAATGTGACGTTGACGCAGCCGCTTCGAAAGTTTTGCAATCGTAGTCAGCACATCGTTCATTTCGGTCGGTGTTCTCGTTACTCAATGTACGCTGTGACGTGTATTCGTACACAGAGCCGAGTCTGTCCATGATCGATTGATTTTGTAATGGCACTCGAACGCACACGCGCTATTCCATGCTCAGTCTGCTGTCCGTTTTATTTCTGTCCCAAATCTTTGAAAACAATAACAGGAAGCTCTCGAATCAATTCTCATCACCGAACATTTTATTTTCACGTATAAAAATATATTTTAATCGCATATTTATATATTATTTCACGAGTTTTTTATTCATTGAAAATATTTTCTAATGCCCTGACATTTTTGAGGTGTTTATTATTCTTTACGGTTTTTTGATTGTGTCGAAAATTCTCGACTCCACACTTTGGGACGCGAATTTCTGAAAAGTTGACAACTCACGCTCGTTATCGGAAGTTTTGTATCCAGACGTTGTCGAAAGCCGTAAAGTCTTGTGAGCGGTGAAACCATACAAAACGAAAATGCTGAAGTTGCAGAAACCTCACGGGTCTTCGCGTGGGAATGAAAAAGCGCAAAGAAAGGAGAAAAAATACGAGAAACAAATGAAAAAAGAAGAAAAATAAAAATATGGTAAGAAATGATAGAAAAAAAGGAAGAAAAACGGGAAAAGAAATTCTTCTCGTGACCCGGGACGTGCATTTCGCTACAGCGGAGTCTGTAAAAACTTCTTCCCTGAGGACTTCTCTCGCTTGATTATTATTTCAGAACATTCGCTTTATATAAATCCGTCCCTTTTCTTTCGTCTCTTTTTTTCCTCTTTCACTCTCTTCGTAGTTTTTTTCGATTTTTCATTCTCCGTCTTCGTTCCACCCACGAATTCGCCAACGAGAGTTCAAAAGTGAAGCCCGTATGCGGAAAAAGACCTTGCGATCTCCCGCGGTTTCATAAAACACGCTAATGCTTGTCAAGAGAAAGAGAGATGGAACAGTTGAATTTCGCCTCTTTTGTAATCTCCCCTAGGCGGAAGAATGGACCCACATGTTCCTTTAACCAGAACTCAATCCCTTTTTTGCGACAAATTTTGGCCTTGGATGGATTCAAATCGATTTTTATGTTTCACATACATTTTTTTTCACCACATTTTAGTTTCAACACCGAAAATATGAATATTTACCTACGCATCCTCGTATATTTCGAATATTTTTTTACTCTTTTCCTTCGATAAAAAGAAATAATAAAATTTGTTTTAAAAAATGCAATATTATATATAGCTTTTTATGTATTATTTTCTCATACTAATTTTAATATCTAATCTCATTCGGAGATAGTGACGAAAAGCAGAAAAGAAGAATGTAAAAAGATGAGAGAGAATAAGAAGGCAAAAGTGCTCTCGTCAAGAAGTCCAAAATTCGTGACAGGCGTGAAAGAAAGCTTGGAGAGCTCGTGATAATTTTTTTTACGGTACTCCAGAGTTATTTTGTGTCGAGTATCGCCCATGACTAGTACAAACACGGAAAGCACACAAATTTGTTTACATCGCGATAAACAAAATTATTGAGACTTCCTCGGTGAATTTCATACGAAATGAAAAAAAATGTTTCACTCAAACTTTTCATTATCATCATAAAAACTTGATGAGAAAAATCATTACGGGATTTTTCAAGATTTTTTTCTTACCACTTTTACGATTCAATTATGAATTAAATGAGAAAAGAAATATTTTTTATCCCGGGGCGTATTTCAGTAGAGTTTCTTTCTCACTCAGGGGCGTAAAAAGAGTAAGAAAATAAATAAAAATAGAGGAAAATATGAAAAAAGCACGATGTTCGAAGGCAGGAAGCATTATGGGAGAATAATCAGGAGTCAGCTAGAGAGCAAAAGCGTAAGATGAAAGAAAAAAAAATGAATAAAAATAAGTAAAAAAGAGAAGAGAAAAAAAAAGAATGGAAAATGCTGCGGAAGCGAGACAAAGAAGTTGCCTGTACAACCTTTTCACACATGTAAATAGTTCTCGGGTGCACGCGCACATCGATAGACCAGACCTCGATGAAAAAAAACCCGATGAAAGATTCAACCACCCACGTACTCCCTCGCTCATCTTTCCACTCACACTGTCACACCCTCCGGAATCTTAATTGCATTAAGGCATGAACGTCAGTTCAGCTGATGCGCCGCTCGTTCTCGTCATATCTGATCAACATTCGAGTCGCGAATTTCACCAAGCGCCAAAATAACTTTTCATCTCATTACTTACAATATTCTCTAACACTTTTAAACATTTTAAGTGACTTTTATCTACGTTCGCTGGTACGAATAAATAACATAAAATCATCATTGAAATAATTAGAAATGTTAAAAACAAAACATTTTCTTATACTCTTATGAAAAAAATGAATATTGATCATTGACAATTAAAACATAACAAAATGTCGTAGAACTATAAAAAAGATTATTTTTCTTTTCAAGCTTCTTTTTATCTCTTTCATTTTTTATAGAGCTGTTGATACCTTTTTTTTTACTTTTCTCGCGTGCTTGTAAGAGGCAATATTTTACGTATTTTATCCATGTAACTCGTCGATAAGTACGTCAAGTCTTTTTAAAACGACGGGAACTAGAACAACCACGACGATGATCAGTCGACGAGGACAGCCTCGTGCCTATGTGTGTGCGCGCTTCTCTCTCGGAAATCCCAACAAATCCCTCGGATAACTGGCTGTGTTGGAAAATCTCTCAGGGCAATTGGACGAAAAGTCGATTCTCATCTATTCGACCTAAGCCTTCTACTCTTTTTATTCCCCACTCGACTTTAATACACCGCGCAAAAAAGCTCAAATTGTTTAAATCCGAAAATCCTGAAGAAATCCTCACGAACCGAAAAAAATACAATTCAATTTTTTGTTTCTATGGGTGTATATTTTATATTTCATCTCGGAACACTTTTATTCTTTCTGTATTCCATTACTTTATTAGTTATTAGAAAATACTCGTTAAATTTTTGGATCGTAGCTTATTGCATTTTTTTCAAATAAAGGAGCGTGGGATTGCACAAAAGAGATTTGAGATTTCTTTATCGAGAAAAGTAATTGCCAATCGAAAAATCCATTCTCGTCTCTTCTCTTTTATTCCTTGGATTTTTATTTCAAAAAGCTTTTCTTAAACTTTTCGCTTATACACGCTTATAAATATGTGTAGAAAAAAAAAGAAATCTCTTCCCTAATTCCTTCCAACTTCGGGCTGACGTTATCGCGAGCCTGTACACGTGATTCGCAAAAAAATTCTATCTGAACGTCTCTTCGAACTTTTTTTTCAAATGCTCACGCGAGAGAGCTTATCTAACAAAAAAGAAAAAAAACGTACACGAACGATTGCAGGACCGTAAAGCTCGCTTCCTTCGAACGTATCCTTCGGATTTGATCCATTACCCTTCACGGTGAGTTTTTTTCACCGGGCACGTACTCCGACACCTTTTTTTCTTCCACTCTCGCTCGACCCATATTTTATATTTTTTCACGGCGAGAAGAATGAAAGACTGACGTTATTGCTACTCTCAAAATCGATGGAAGTTCACCATTAACGTCGTAGAATCGTTGGAGTTGATCGCAATAAATACATCAAAAGGATTTTTGAGCTGATTTTTGATAAATCGAGAAAAAGCTTCGAAGAGACGTCGAATGTGATGAAAAAAAATGAAAGGAACATGAAAATATCTGGGAAAACATAGGAATGTCTTTTAAAAGATGTGAAGAAAAAAGCTTTAACGCTTTCGGTGTGGATAAAAGTTATTTTTAATCATCCAGCGTGTTCGGATAAAATCCTCGAATTTCCCACGTCGTTTCCATCAGAGAATACGAGGAGCAAGAAAATGTCTCGGATTGCGAGTGCGCGGATTCTTTCCAATATTTATATATAAACACGGCGATGAGAAAAACCTCGAAACGTTTATAAACGAAAATGAAACAAGCCCGCGATGCGGTGAAAGAAAAGAATAGAAAAAAGCGAGTGAAAAAAAAGAATAGAAAAAAGCGAGTGAAAAAAAATTTGAGCGTATCGTATTTTTTCACATGCTGAAAAAGACGTGACGATTTTTTTTCCTTCATCCTTCTATTCGATTTTCGTTTCGACTGCTTTTTTTACCACACGATAATGAACGCGATCAAATAAATGCAATTCGCCTATCGACAGAATATACAATTAATCGTGCAATTCATAATCCGATGATTGTGGGGAAAATCAAAATTTTTCCATCTCAAAAGTAGAAATTCTTTTTCAGTCCAATCCGCTCGATTCACTCCAATCAGCGAATCGAACGGAAAATCTCATAAAGTTCTTTTTTCAGTCAGATTTTTAACGATCCAAATAATCAATTATCGACGGCAAAGCCTGATTTACACCAAAAAAAGCCTTCTATAAAAAAATAGAAAAATTAAAAAAATAGACTGCACACGAGCGAGGTATAATTAACTGGGTGTAAAATTACAATATATACAAGTCCCAGTTGTAAGCTGCATGGAAGCTTGAATACGCGAGTGAAAGTAAACCAAAAGTGTACCAGCTGTGATACAGTAGACGGATAATAGGATTATCTCTCAAATGAAACAGCATAATAATATATATGTGATATACCCATTAAAAGTGATTCAATAAATTATTAATTTTAGTGCGGAATTAAATATATTTTGATCGTTGCGCAACTCGGTGAATGAAAAAAAAGTTTGTTTAAATAAAAAAACGTCTGAATAAATACCGAACAAGAAAGTAAATAAATCTGGTACTGAAATGATAATATATGTATTCTCACAGTGAGTAAACTTCCGTGCTTATATATTATTATGGCACATTTTATATAATGGCGAACATGCAATAACACTGATAACGCTAAGCCCGTTCGCTCGGACGATTCGCCCTAACTCCCGAGACGTTCAGAGGATTTCATTCATATAACGAAGCTTTTGTGTGTTCGTATATTCGTACGTGATCTCACATTCAAAAAATTTTTGACATTTTTGAAAAAAGTACATTGATCGGAAAAAAATGAATTATTGAGTGTTTTTTTTTATTGGGATGTTTTCGTATTGGTACATTATTGGGAACGAAGTAAATTGAAAGGAGCTCGAGATGGATATGGTAAAAAGTGCGACTATCGAGATGCTATCGCGTCGGAGCATCGTAATTAACGATTACGGTAACGGTAACGAGGAAAACGAGGATGACGATCTCGATCGTAATTCCCTCAAAATGGACCTGTCTATGGGAGAACAATTTTACTACGAAATCATCTCGTCGTTCGAGCAAGAAGAGGTATTTAACATTACACTTTAAAAAACAATAAACAATAATGTGTTTTTTCAATTGAAAGAAAAACTATATATATTTCGAGAAATGTTTATATTTGCATAATTTTATAGTTTCTCGATGCAGGCATCATAAATCGAACTCCCGAACGTGTCAAATCTCTCATCGCGCCTGAAATTATGATTCACTGCGCTTTCGTTCGTTTTTAACGTGCGAAAAGAATGCAAGTGCATTGACTCGTTTTTTTTTCTTTTTTTTCGTTTCAACAACGCTCCTGTGTTCGCTATACATTGGCATTCAACGGTGAAACGTGACTATGCGCTCGGAATTTAACTGACGCTGCAAACACAAGCTCCGAGAACGGAGCTCGCTTTTTTATTCACTCGCTCTGTTGGCGAATTAATTTTCGCGGACTGAGATGACAAAATTTATCGAAAACTTTTGGAACATTTTTGATATCCTCAGTTAAAAAATGTACATTTTTACTTTTCGAATAAATTCAATGGAAAAAACAATGCGCGAACAAAAATGAATAAGAAGTAAATTACAAATAAAAATTCGAAAATAGACATAGATAAAGAAATTCTCGTAATTTTTTGAGCCGGCAGAGAGTTATGTATGGATCCGAGTTTCTTTTTCTTTGTGTGACAATTAAATGGAAGACAATGCGTGTCAACGGTGCGCGGTGTACCGTGCGCGCCGAACCGCAGTAACAGCTCCGTTCCCTTTTCTTTCTCTCTTCCGCAATTTTTTTATCTCTCCTCTCTCTGTTTCTCGTTTTCTCTTGTCGTCTAATAACTGTATACCCTGCTAAACAGAGAGAAAGGTGAATAAAGTGTATAATGAAATAACCCCTGCGTCGATGAAGTAACCAGAAGAACCGCATAACGAGGCTACCGCAAAAACCACACAGTCTGTGCCACACGTCATCTCCTTTTTTACTTTATATTTGTCTCTTAGCCAATTTTTGCATCCATACGTCTGGAAAAAAATTTCTAGACACTTTTTGTTATAATAAATCTAATAAATTAGTATCCGTACGATACGTGCGAAAACGAAACATAAAAAATATTTAATGTAAATAACTTGTCAAGATTAATGTAAAGAAAGATATAAGATTGAATGACGTTAATAATTCATTATTTTCCATGCAAAAGTAAGATATGAATTAAAAATATAAAAATATTCAAGCATATAAAATATTCACTCTTCAGTTTTTTGCTTTGTAAACGAGAAATTTCTTCTCTTATCTGGATTTTTTCCCGTACATAAATCCCTGGGTGTCTTGATTATGTGCCGCGAAATCATCATTATTTCTTATCGACGGCGATAATGAGGAAATCCGAGAACGCTACGCCGGATAACGAATAAAACCGTGGCCGGATCTTCCCACTCGTATTTCGTTATATTTCTTGTGCACGCAGCATCCGAAGAAAATACGACTGAGAAAGAAAGCAAGAGAAAAAAAAAGTTATGCTCAGAAATGAGACGTTGGGAATTTTTAATACTCGACATCAATAAAAAGACCGATCATTATATATTATTCAAAGACTATTACTGTTAAATGCACATCTTACTTATTAAGAGATCGCTGATAAAAATATGTATAATAATTTGTTGAGCATGCACTGAAATGGTCACATTAATAATCGAGAAAATCATGGTATCCTCAAGACTTTTAGAATTTTAATATTCTTCTAGTTTTCCACTTTTAAATGATTAGTCTGCAGATAATATAATCATCGAAAGCTAGCATCAAGCGTCAACTGTTTCGTATTCGCGTCGTTGTCCGCTTCGCGCATCGCTCAGTGCACACGCCCAACTCAAAACTATCCTCTCTCATCCTCTCCCAACTTCCCGTACAACTGTGTACGGATAAACTCGAGATAACTATACCTGCACTTGTCTGCACACGAGAAAGCTTAAATACGCCCGTGCTGTATATAACAATATGTGCCGAAATATGGGCAATTCCGAACGGAATAAAGTCGAACTAGCTACCAAGCAGAATTATATTTTTTATCTATCAGCATTTAACAAAAAACATTTCCATAAATTATATTACAATGAATGTGTATAAAAAATTTTTCGAGATGATTGTCATGTGATAAAAAATAAAGTACACAATTATAGGAACAAAATAAATTATGGAAAGTGCTGAATAACAGTAAAACAAAAAATGTCAAATTCATTTTAGGATTTTAGGTTTTATGCGATAAAACATTTCCAATATTATATGGCCGTAAAATAATTAGTTGAATGGGAGAATTGATGAGGTATTTTTGGGTAGAATCGCCTGTAGAGTGAATGTGTCTGTCTTGGCGCCAGCAGAGGCGGACAACAGATTCCCAATGGAATTTCCAACTCTCCCTCCGGCTTGACTCCTTCGTCGTCGTCGTCATCCGTCTCCCTTCCTCCGCTTCTCCCGGGGAATGTAATTTACCATCGCAATTGTTCCTGCATAATTGTTATAATTAGGGTCGTACGAAAGGTCCGCTCTCCTCTTGCGTCTCAGTATTCCAAGTGTCCAAATAGTTACCTTACCGCAAATCCATTCCTTATCAACTCGAAAAGTTCTTGATTATCTTCAAATTGTTCATTATTTATTCGTTTAATTTCTCCTTTCTCCAACATTTAAGCAAAATTTAAATGAAGTCATCTAGAGTCTTCAAAAGAATACTTAAATATATGTATTTAAAAGTCGTACGTACCGAAAATCTTCATTGTAATCATAAATATATTGAAATATCCGTTTATTTTACGGGGGTCCTTTTTCTCATGAGTCATAACATATCTGATGCGATGACAATTAATCTATAATTATATTTATTATCGCAAAACACGTGTCGAGTCTCATTGTCTCAAGAAATTCGTCATCTCCCGATGAATAATGCGGATAACGAACTACGACAAGAGCGAACGAAAATATTTTGGGGTTGATGCAAATTCAGCGGAGAACAAACGTGATTCGTCTGCCCACTGGCGGACTCTTCCTCTCTTTCGCCGAAATGTTTCCCAGAAATTCGTTGACGATGACAAATCGCTCCTGTCCACGAATGGGAGATTATTCTCGAGAGATACGACGAGGATTCTCTTGGAAAATATCACTTAATTTCCGTAACAAGTTCTTGGACTTGTAATTTCCAAAAAAAAAAATTCGAAAAGGAATTTTATAAGCATTTTTCGACGAAAACGTTCAAAATTACTCTTCAATTGCTTTCTGAAAATTTTGCATATTTTACGCAATTCTTTTCCACATTTTTTTAGTATCAAATAAAATATTTTAATACTAAGGAAATGCTTGTGCTTTTCTCGTTGTGCAATTTAAGAATGCGTGCGTCTTCTAAATAAGACATAAATCCTTTTTGCGAAAAATTTGTCATGTCCAAGATAATATCGCTGGTTTGTAACAACTTTATTAACCATTCGTTCTAATCGTCCCGTACGAATGGTCGCCGTGTACGCGCGCAAGCGTTTCCATAATATTGCTGGGACGTGATCGCCAGTCCTGCGGAATATTTCCACTCAGATAAGAGTGCGTTCGCACATTCCAGAGATTTGATATTCCTGAGATTGCATCGATGTCATTTTTCTTCGCTGAAATCGTACAATTCCAATCCCGTTTATCACGCGGTAGCGCTCAATTAATTACATTTTACTCTCTGTGAAAGTGTGAAAATTTCTCAAGTATTTCCAACATTCATAATTAGCGAATGAAAGGAACCCTCGAAAGAAAATTCGCAAAAAAAAGAAATCGAAACTTGGAATAAAAAAATCTGAATGACGAGTAAATTATACAGCGTGCGACATACGCATATGGCTCTAAACATAAATACGGCGAAGGTGAGAATTTTTGCTCGAACATCCGGCAAGCCAGACTAGTCTCGTCAATGTGGAAAACTGTACCGGAAATCTCTCAGGGAGAAAAGGAAGAGGTCGATCGTCTCGCACTCGTATATCTCAAGCGTAAGAAGTCTCTCTCGCTCCTGCTCGACTATTTTCCCTTCGTCTCCTGGTTCCCTCCCTCTTCCGTCTCTCATTCTCGCTTTTTCACGAAACGGAGAGGTTAAAGGCACACTAAGTGCGCAGCAATCTCGTCATTGGTTGCCGCTCGTTTTCGCGAGAAACCAGCCGACGAGAGACCGAGTGCGCGACAAATGTGTGCGTGCATGAGTGACAAATCCGCGCTCGTGTGTCCATAAATGAAACTTCTCACGTACATGCACAAAATGTATTTTTCTTTTTTTTCTTTTTTACTTTTCCACTCTCTCTCTTTCTCTATTTCGACGCCGTTTCGCTCTCTCGCTCTCAAATCACATATCTGAGTCTTCCCGAGATGAAAGCACATACATTAAAAACGGCAAATACACACCAGCACGATTTTCGCGAGCGCAAAGATCCAGACGGGAGTAACTCTTCGCCGACGAGTGTCTGAACGTATCTGTGCCATCGTCACACTCGCCATGATCGTAGCGTGAAAAGTATTACGTTTCCAGTTTCGCAGACGCACGGAGGAGAGCTATTACTTCGCCGAGTAATTTTTTCACCACCGCGAGATTTCCCGCATACACGCGAGCATATCCACTCTCCTCGAGTGTCCTCCTCCACCAAGACAATCCTCGCTATTTTTCCTCTCGAATAAAGTACAGAAATAGAAAATAAAAATATTTCGGAAACGAGTAATATTTTTCCGCTCGGATTTCCACTTTCTGAACATTTTCCTTTTTTAGACAATTTATTTTTTTAAAATAATTTATTTTTTTAGAATGATTTATTTTATGATAGGCCCAGTTAGTCGATAAATTTTGAAATTATGAAAGAAAATATGAAGTTTGTCGTCCAAATAATATGTCACACGAGCGTGTAAAATGCCCAAGAGCCCATGAAACTCGCGGTCCACGCCGAAGAACGGCCGACGCGTGTTTTCTCTCCTCGTTGCCGTAATATTCTCTGTGTAACACGCTCGTTTGTCGTGTTTACGGCTAACCAACGAGCCACTTTGTATTTATTCACCGGATAACCATATATTTTATATTTTTTGGTCAAACAGATTTTTAATAGTGTTATAATCAATAATATATACTCATATACCGCTGGGCGATAACGAAATTATACACTTAATTATACCGTCACACAAAAAAAGTGGTCACAGTACTTTTGACCAGACGAATCTATCTCTATGTATTTTGACGCGCTGAATTCGAATCCGGGGTCAGATTGGCCAATACACCTCTAACTTTTCAAATAAAATGCAAAAAAACGCTAACAATAGCGAAAAATCGAACTTTTATCTATAGGAAATTTTTGTCTGAATTAAATCAAGTACGATTTTTGTGTATATTGATGCGCTGAATTCAAATTTGTAGTTACTTTACCCGTACTGTCCTGAAATTTTGCGAAAAATTGCGAAATATGTATCGTTAAAAATGAGTGAAAATCGCACTTTTATACGTGACAAAAAAAAATTGAACCAAATCAACGGTTCCTATGTATTTTGCCGTGCTGAATTCAAATTCGAAGTTTATTTGCACAGAACAGCTCGGGAATTCGGAAAAAATTGCCAAATATCGCTAAAAATTGCAATTAATTGCTATACAAAAAATGAAAAATTGCAGGTCTAAATATGAAAAAAAAAAATTTCCGGTCCAATTCTTAGTCATTTTTGTACGAGCTGAAGAATAAATGTTACGAGTTTTATGGCACAGTGTGTAGAATATTGAAGCTCTCTGTACATCTTCCGGAGTGCGATAATCTGAACAGTGGATTAACGCCTGTGCGATAATAATCGTACATCGACATGAGAGAAATCCCGTTCGATCGACATTGTCCAGACTTTCCTCTCCCAAAGATATGTACACTACTTGTCAAGAGTTTATATAAGTAAGCAAAAAATCCGATAAGAATTTTGTCACCGCACGAATGCTTGATTTTATTTAACATAAATCGCTGTTTTTACATTTTTTCATTTTTTGAAATTTTTTTTGAACGCATACGTATGAACACGTGACCAAATTCCATTGCAACATTTCCTCCGATCTGTAGAAATTTTACATTTACGAAACAGTTTTGATAATCTTCGTCCGTAATAGGGCAAAATTTTGAATTGTTGATACTTCAACTTCTGGCGAGTGATGTCCGCACAGTTGTAGCTGTATTTAATCGTCATGAGAGCTTTGCGTTTGCTAGTACGGACAAGTCTGACGAGGACTGAAGCGACCATTAACGTGTAAGATACTCAGGCGCTGTCCTGTTCCTGCTTAAACTAGTATGTGCTCCGGGGCATTAGCGATTGCAGTCTCTCGATATAGAGTTCCGTCGAATGTTTGCTCTATGCTCCGGGCACGCAACTGCGATATCAGTCCGTCCAGCCTCCTCGACTCCGATTCTCCGGCAAGTATTTACACCTGGAGTCCGATCGATACTATCACGGAAATTGACCTCCCCGCGTTCTACCCCATGTCTCCTAATCTAATTTCCAACGAACTGAGATTCATGATACCCGAGCTATTAAAACGAGCCTCCCGCTGAGTCACGAAGCCTCCTAAAACTACTGAGAATTCTGATCTCGACGCCGTTGATATAAAATTTCTTCCTGATAAAAACAATATAACGAAAAAAATTTTCCATTCTTTTTTTATCGAAAGTGTCTAACTAAATATTTTCCAAGCTCACCTAAAATGCAATATCATTATTTTCAAGCAAGTGTCAATTCCCGGCTGCAAACGTTTTTTACCATAGAAATGTTTTTCTTCTTCTAAAAATAATTGAAAGAAAAATATCGAGCAGATATGTTCGCTCCATTCGTTTTGCTCCTCCTATCCTTTGTGAATCTTTTATTGAGCAACAGAGTCCAGACACGATGACATTTATCGAACCGGTTGGGCTCATAACAGTTCCTACGATTTTTCCGTCGGGCATCGATTAAATTCTAACATATTGACGCTTTTATTTTCGATAACTGTAAATGGTTGACGTGCACTAAAAAAGAAGATAAAAAAATGGAAATAAATGAAAAGAAATACAATGTAAAGATATTTTACAAAATTTCTGAAAATAACAAGAATATTTTCTCTACGAAAAGAATTCGGATCCCATTCTCCCAGGATCTTCGAGGATTAAAAAAAAATCTAAGTACATGTTGAGGGTTGCGAGAAACGAGATACATCTTTTATCTAGCTCGTTCTCCCATATCCGCGTGCTTATTCTTCCCGCTTGTTATACCAGAGGTAAACTCCAGCCATCTAAAAGGTTTGTTTCCTCTCGTCTCGGATAACCGTGAGAAGTGGACCGAGATGGAGCTGTCTTTTATCGAAAAACGTCTCGACCTCGTCCTCCCTCGTTGGCTTTTTAAAGTTTTGGAAATGGAAGGAAAGAAGGAAGAAAAAAAATGGAATCTCGAGTATACTTGTTCTCTCGCTATCACAATGAGATAAGGCATTTTAGTATTTGCTTCTGATTATTTTTCAGCACCGTTTCTCTCACTTTTTCATGCCGATCATTCTCTTTCTGAACGATATTAAAAAGCTTAATCCAGAATATTTCCGCGAACAGCACGTAATATTAACGTAACAGTGTAAAAAAAATGAAACCGTATAATGCCCGTAATGAGTCCCCAAGAATAAAGTGCACTCGGGTTCCCTCGTCGACGGCTAAATCCTTTTGACAGTGACATTTGTTTTTATTTCATAAAATGTACGGGTCATTCTGTCTCGATGAAGGCCCCAATTAATTTTTTCTTTGTCGTATTTAATCTCTTCAAACATTTACTCTACAAATTAATCATTTAAGCTTTTGATGTTTCTTTATTTATTGCATTGAATGAATAAACGAGCAAATTTGTTATCAGTGACCATTGGAAAAATACAAAGGTAAAAATGGTTCAGTTATCGAGGAACGTCCCGTGCAGGCAGTTTCGTAAAAAGTAGGGAAGAACGTGGGCTTCGCACCGAAGCACTTGCCTTTCGATCAGAGCGTTGGGAAGATAATGCGTTTTTTTCTCCACAATGACGACGAGGCAGTCGAGAGCTCGTCAAGCCGACGTAATCCTTTTTATACTCATGATTCGTTTGAAACCGTACCCTCTCTTTTTCCTTAATGGAACACAAAATTTTCATCGATTCAATCCGACGATTCGTGCAATGTTGAATTTAATCAGGAGACAAAGGAGAAAACGAGAGGACGAGTTGAAGAAAAGGGAATGAAAATCAGCAAAAAAATTATTATCCTCAACTCTCACGTTATTTTTTATCAATATTTTTTCTCGATGATTGTGAGATAAAATAGTAATGTCTATGAATTTTGACAAATGTAATTTAACCAGGTTTCATGATTGAAACATTTCGGATCATTTTTTTTGAGGTATTTCAATTTTTTGAATATTTCCAGATGAAAAGTTTTTTCAAAGATATTGGTAACAGATTATCAGAGTATGAAAATTTTTGTCTGTGCATGTCGATAAATATTGTGAATAAACCTACTGAAAAACGCACACATAGATTTCCATTTCCGTTTCCATTTTCTCTTTCTCAGTGCACACTTTGGCCTCTCTGTGAGAATCCGCGGATCGACTATGAAAGCACGCTCGCGTACTTTCCAAGCCCGCACACCTTTTCTCTCCTACACTCCTCTTTTCCGAACAATCTTTCACATTCTGCACCGCTGAAAGCCTCCGATCAATTTCTAACCGTATAAATTGAATTTACGATTCTCATCCGTGCTTTTTTTCCTTTTCCCTCCTATGAAAGATGCTCGCATACTTTTTATATAAGTAGCTTTTGGTTGAAGAAAATAATTACACAAAAAAATATGTGTGCATTTTTTTAATACAAAAATTTAATCAGTGGCAATACATTTTTAAATAAACCAATGGAGGTATTTTAAAATACAGAAGATTATACATATTTACCTGTCGAAGAATGAAAGAGATGTTACTTCAAATATACATTTTCCACTTTAAACTGAAGATTTTAGTTGTTAAAAAAGAAACTTACGTTCGAATGGCTATTATCGTCGAATCTGCGGGTACCAGTATATTATTCGGTCTTATCGACAATAATGCACTCGGAGTGGACGTTTCTCAGTCGATGCATCGATCGCAATCTCTTTGACAAACGACCTGCTCGGGAGAGACTGAAAGACGAGCATTTCCTCTCATCAGCAGACAAAAACATTCAAAGGTTAAGGTCTAGAGTACTCCAGGGTTACGAACTCGGAGCTTATAATAGATTCGCGTGGCATTTTGCCAGAAACATTTTCGCAAAGCATCAAAATATTATCTTTCACTTTTTACGAGCTTGAATTTTTTCCGACTATTATTTTTTTCTTCATTTTAATTTCTCTACTGTTCCTTCTCCCCTTTCAAATTTTATCTTCTCAATATTCTACATTTCAATTGCCAAAATCTTTAACGAATTCAGACGTCATTTTTTTATGTACTTTTTCATCTTTATTTTTACTCTTAATTCATTCACTCCTTCGTCTCCTGCTCCGAAAATTTCAGGAGAAAAAAGGAGACTGGACACGCTTCTCCGAGCCTTGTCTGGCAGGAAGCTGTTATTTTTAGATCCGCGACGAGGCCCGAAATTCTTAAGCGAATCGCCTTCGTCTCGCCTCGCTGGAAAGCAGGTTCTCTCGAGGACAATGTCCTTGCCGCAAAAAAAAAAAAAAAATTTGACCGTTATAGCTGCGAAGATAGAAAGAAAAAACACCGAGAGAAATTCTTTAACTCTCAACACATTTTTTCATCAATTCACGTGATGTTAGAAATAGAATTTTTTTGACCTCTCAAAAGTAATTGCTCACTTATTTATCATCACCCTCCCGTTTTCGGGAAAATTTCAAGGTCGATTCGTTTACTTGCCAAATGAAGTCCCATGAGAGCAAATAGCCAATTGCAATGAAAAAAAAAGTTAGAAGAGGAAGAAAAGAGGCGAGAGTATCGTTCGGCGCCAGACAATTAACTTATCGTTAGTAAATTCTACGAAGGAGAGAAAGGGAAAGAGACTCTGTGTGTCCCGTAACTCGTCGGATGTGCCGGAGGAATGAGGAGACTGTACGAGTTAACTTTAATTGCCACCACGGTCACGTTATAAATGACATCGCAGACATCGCAAACTGAAAAGTAAAAACCTCTTCTTCTCTTTCCGCTCTTCCACCTCTGCGTATTTGTGCTCGGTTTCATAATTAATGATCCTGGCGGTTGATTCGAATTTCATAATGAAAAATCGTCTGATCAAAAATCGGCGAAAGCACACTTTTACAGGCAGCGTCAAAAAATATAGTTTGCAAAAAAATGATCATCCAAAATGTACACTCGTTGAAACAGATTTGATTACTTGAATTATTTCAATTTTCGGAATTGAAAATTGGAAATAACCACGAGAGGAGAGTAAAGGAGATAGGATAGGAATAAATTGAATGCGATCTATGACCGTAGATAATTGAGAACAATTATTTAACACGAGGGAGGTCGAGCACGCGAATCTTCGGACGGTTCGGGCCTGGCATTCCCGCGAATGGATTAAGATCGTTGACCGAGATCGCGACCTCTCGGATCTTCGAGATAAGCCATTTAAATCAATGCTCGAGGCTTCCGGATTTGCTGGCTTTTCATTGAAATTCAACATGGGTCACGAACATTTTTTTCAATCGTTGGAAATAAATTCTTAATTTAATTACATACACTCTGATTTTTATGAATTCAATTTTAAGGAATCTCGTGTTCTCGTTACAGAAAATGTGCGTTTTCCAAAAAGCGTTGGAAGATTTATCCTCTCGAATGGCCGGGGCCGAAGCTATTCAGAGCGGTTGGCAAAATCCTACCGACCCACCGGAGGCTGCCGAGATGCTTGAACAGTTGCAGAAGTTTGGCGACAGATTGGGACCGATTCAAAGAAACATTGAGGAGGCTAATGATCAGGCTAGTCTTTTCGCGAACAGCAGTGTCATTGTGTCTCACGCCTTGCTCGCGAAACTCGAGGACCTAAATACAAGGTTGGTTAGAAAAAATAAATCAATTTTCATAAAGTTGTAACGTTCTTCTGTAAAAATGTTTATCTCATTTCCGTTATCACGAAATCGTACAAAAATCTTTCGCGTGAGGAAGGTTTAAAAATCCATAAAGTAGAATTGGAAGTTGAGAGACAAAAAACGATCACTTTATTTTTATAGATGGAAAATACTCCAAGTGGCAGTCGACGAGCGTTACAAGTTATTGAGTGGTTTTGGAAAAGACGGCAGCACACCGGGCAGTCAAGCTTTTCTCGCTGGCAGTGTCGAGCCACCATGGGAGAGGGCACTCACACCGGCCAAAGTGCCTTACTACATAAAGTAAGCAAAATTCGCCATTTTGCTTCTAATTTATTCCACGAACTCGGAATTAACTTTGTGCCGATGTAATTGATTTCGTGTTTTGATAACTAATCTATTCTTTCAGTCACCAATTGGAAACTACTCACTGGGATCATCCGAAAATGATCGAACTTATGGCCTCATTGGGTGACTTGAACGAGGTCCGATTTTCCGCTTACAGAACAGCGATGAAGTTGAGAACTGTTCAGAAGCGATTGTCCTGTATGTATTCATGAAATTGTTTTTTGAACTAATTTTTTTCAGAAATATGTTCTGATAAAAAATCATTATCCTATTATTCTCTTCTTTATAAAAAGTGTACTATTTATTATTTCCTTTTGTGTTAAAAAAATAGTGGACCTCTTGAGTCTATCGTCAGCTTTGGAACAATTCGATTCTCACGGCCTGAGAGCACAAAACGATAAACTGATCGATATACCTGACATGGTTACGGTTCTTACATCCCTCTATGAAGTTATAGCAGCTGACAATCCTACTCAGGTTACCGTGCCATTGTGCATAGACCTAGCTATAAACTGGTTACTCAACGTCTACGATAGGTCAGTCCAATATTTGATTATCTATGTGTCCATTTTATTAATTAATCTACGATCTTCAAGTTCTCCTAACAAAGTGTTACAATATATCTCTAATTTTTGTCATCTTTCAGTCAACGAACTGGACAAATTCGTGTTTTGTCCTTTAAAGTAGGCCTCGTTTTACTCTGCAAGGGTCACCTCGAAGAGAAATACAGATGTAAGTTCATAATCCAAAAAAAAAATGAATCAAAATTTTGCTTATTTAAAAAAAGTATCAGAGACTTAGTTTTCATTTTACATTTACAGATTTATTCAGACTGATCGCCGATCCGAATAGATTGGTCGACCAAAGAAAGCTTGGACTGTTGTTGCACGACTGCATCCAAGTTCCAAGGCAATTGGGCGAAGTCGCAGCTTTCGGTGGCTCCAATATCGAGCCGAGTGTCAGAAGTTGCTTCGAGAAAGCTGGAAAGGACAAGAACGAGATCGAGGCTGTGCACTTCCTTAGCTGGCTTCAGCAAGAGCCACAGAGCATGGTCTGGTTGCCAGTTCTCCACAGACTATCCGCAGCTGAGGGCGCTAAACATCAAGCCAAGTGTAACATATGCAAGGAATATCCCATCGTTGGTTTCAGGTAACTTTTTGTGACTTTCGTACCAAAATTGTCGAATCATGATGATAGTGAACGTTGACTTTTCTTCCGATATCTATTAACCCTAGAACTACAAACTTTTTTTTACCTCAAAACTATAAACTGGGGGAAATATGTCCCCCAAGGTTTTTTGCTCGTCAAATCGTTTTAAAAGGTGTAATCGAACTCAATAATCGACGAGTTTCTTTGTTTTTTCATGCTGAAGAGAATGGCGAAGAGAAAATTCGATTTTATTCAAATTTAGTTAGTGAAAAATCAATTTGAGTTTCTAAAAGCGCTGAACAACGGTCAAATGCTCATTTTACAAACAAAAATTCATAACTTTTTGCTAATTAATCGATTTTAGTTTTTCAAACCCGATTTTGAAGAGGACATATGAGGCTTTTAGGAAACAATACTACCGCAATGTTTCTCCAAAAAAGTCTATTTATTTGGAACTCTGAAAATTTAAAAAAAATAGGAATTCCGTCTATGGAAAAATCAACTAAAAATCTATGAAATAATGGTTCTGAAGAATATATTTTAGTTTCCGTAATACAAAATTAACAAAAAAAGCAAATATTGTTTTGTGGACATATGTCCCCCAGTTTGTAGTTCTAGGGTTAAATAAGTTTCATATGTATAAGTAAAGTACATGAGTCTACAAAGGAAAATAGAAAAATGTCTCTCATCAATTAAAAATTTGTATTTCTCTAGATATCGATGTCTCAAGTGCTTCAACTTTGACATGTGTCAAAGCTGTTTCTTCTCCGGTCGTAAAGCGAAGAATCATAAATTAACCCACCCGATGCAAGAGTATTGCACGGCGACGACCTCGGGCGAGGACGTCAGAGACTTTACGAGAGCTCTGAGAAACAAATTCAAATCGAAGCGTTATTTTAAAAAGCACCCGAGAGTCGGTTATCTTCCCGTACAGACGGTTTTGGAAGGCGACGCTCTGGAAAGTCCAGCACCGTCGCCACAGCATAGTTCGCTGAGTCAGGACATGCACTCACGTCTGGAGATGTACGCTTCGAGACTAGCCGAGGTCGAGCTCTCGAGGACGAGGAGCAATTCGACTCCCGATAGCGATGATGAGCATCAGTTGATCGCTCACTACTGCCAGAGTTTGAATGGAGGGGATAACATTAACGTTCCAAGAAGCCCGGTTCAAGTAATGGCCGCGATCGATGCTGAGCAAAGGGAAGAACTTGAAGCGCTGATCCGAGACCTCGAGGAGGAAAATGCAACGCTCCAGGCGGAGTACGAAAGACTGAGATCAAACAAACAAACGCCCGGTTCAACGCCGGAGGACGGGCATGGAACGAGACAGCCCGATTGCGACATGATCGCTGAGGCGAAGCTCTTAAGGCAGCATAAGGGAAGATTGGAAGCTCGCATGCAAATTCTTGAAGACCACAATCGACAATTGGAAGCCCAGTTGCAGAGACTTAGACAACTTCTGGATGAGGTTAGTTTTTAAAACTTTTAGCACTTTATGTTTCAATCAATAGTTTAGTCATATTACATTTGTTCATTCTATTTTTCAGCCAAACGCTTCTTCGCCTTCAAAGACAGGAACTCTTCAAACGAGGAGCGTGACAGCCTCGCAACTAGCAACCGATTCACCAGCAAAAATGAACGGTCATTATCACGAAACTCCAGGTACATTTTTAACGCGTTTCTAGTACAAAGAAAATTTTACTCATCATATCATCAATTAATTCTTAGTCTTATTTATGGGTTAATTTTTTGCACATTGTTTAACCAACTAACGGTGGCAGATGAAAAATTTAACGCACAAAAATGAAATCAATATAAAATGGGTATGTGGGCATTTAGGTGGAGGAGGCTCGGGTGAAGGCAGAGTTGGAAGTCTAGAACGACCGCCACCCCCGCCGCATTCTCACAACGTAACCCATAACGTGGGTAATCTTTTGCACATGGCAGGTTCGTTCACCCTCTCATTACGAGAATATAATTCCATTTTCATTCTTTATTCCTTGAAAAATTCTTTCAATATCATCGAAGCTTAGCTTATTGTAAATAAAAAGATGCCTCTTTCTCAAACAATCCATTACGCGTGAATGGATTGTTTAAGTCCATTCAATGAATGTTTAACATAAATTTTGCTTTGCTTGTGCGTACCGCAGGATGGATGTAAAGGGTGAGTACGGGGATGCGTCATTTCGCTTATTTCATCAATATATCTTCGAGAAAAAATCTGAAAATTCACAAAAGTAAATTCACTTGAGGATATTTTTTTTTCGCAGACGACCTTGGAAAGGCTGTCGGTGAGTTAGTCACCGTGATGACCGAGGACTCGACCAAGACGAACGGCCAGAGAGCACCACCGCCGGCATTCAACTGAAGCATATCACGAGAACGAGACCAAATCTGAAGATTCGTAGAAACGTCAGAAGCAGGGAGACACTCGATGACGCGACGAGGAAGAGAAACGAGGAAAACAAAAAATGGGGAATATTAAATCATCGACGTCAAAAATTTTAATTGATGACCACCAAGTCTAGCTCTATAAGCATATCAGCGATAAATACATGGTACATCTACAAATATATACATAAATATACTCGAAAAACACACGCGCACACACATACACACAGACAGGAAAAATGAAAACGTCAAGTATGATACCACCGCGTGAATGCAGGGTCAGGGAACCAATGGAGGTGGTACTTGGGTATTTTATAAGATTTGATATTTGCCGTTGTGTAGCTAAAACGAGGAAAATACAATGAAAACTAATAAGCAAAAAAGAAACTTTGGAATAAACGCAGAGAGAGAGAGGAAGAAAAAGAAGCAGAAGGAAATAGTAATAATTGAATAATCGACTAGGGCAAAATATGATTTGGCTTCACCGGTTCCCTGAGTATTATAAACACTTTTACTTACGTTATACTGACTCGTCATATCAAGGATGAAGAAAAAAAGAAGACAATTATAAACGAGAGATGGATTGTTATGCTTGCTAGCTATATATATGTATAAATATTAAAAAATGAAACAAATCATACAGAGGATATGTCGAAATAAAAAAATATATATACGAAAGTTGAAAAAGGGAAGAGAAAACGTCGAGAACGAAGAAGAAAAATTGCATGCGCAGCAATGTATCAAATTGCATAATCCATAGAGCATGTAGACTATAAACTACGTTTTACATATACCCAATTATGTTCACTGCCACTGGCGCTTCCTCGAACGTGCAGAGAGACCCGAGAAGAAAGAAAAATTCGGCATAAAATCGACGCGTAAATATTGCGAGCCGAGTATACAGAACAGACACACACAAATGAAACATATCGAGACTTTGTTTTTGGAAATCCTGCGACCGTTTGGCGAACTTCATATCAATCGACTCGCCCGAGAGGAACAATAGTCAGCTCTGTAACGAATATCGAACGTGAGTGATTTTTATATAATTTAACGGTGAGAAGAAATAAGGGAAGCAAAGAAACAAGAGAAATGGGATAAAGAGAAAAAAAGATTTGAGGAAGAGAAAGCGAAGATGAAGGAAAAAAAGACGAGGAACGAATCGCGTTGCGGATTCTCGTGTGACTTTCTCGTCATTCATCCTTATTCCCCAGTCCGCACAACGTTTCATATTTTTTTATAAACTTGACGTAGGTTACTCATTTTTATTGTGTCCAAGGACTCAATGCAGCGCGACGTATCACTCATTACGCATTTTTAAAATTTTTTCTTTCCTCGTATTCTGAATTCGTGTAAAGTTTTAATAGGGGGAAAACGGACGGGAGAAATTTTATTTGAGAGATGCAAGTCCAGTGATAAATTATGCTGTACACATTAAACTCAAAGATCAAAATGTTTTCACTGTGCCAGGCCCTTGGCGATCATTGTCTGCCCCCCGCGCCGATGTTATGTACATTTAAAGATATATTAAAATCCCAATCCCACCTGCCCCTTTCTTTACGCCCCACTGATTTACAAACTGTAGGCTGTATTCTCATATCATGTAATAAAGTTGTCTAGAAAATAATATCACGATGATAAATTTGGTGTTCTTATTTATTAATCCCCGAAAAAATCCTAAATAAATTAATCATATTAATTATTTTCCCTTTATTGTTTCTTGATTGTGTCTATCTATATCACACATAAAAACATTTGCAACAAAAATCGGGAAAACAATGTGACCTGCGTGCACTCGAATTGGTCTATAAGCGAGAAAAAAGAGTTGTCGTTGCGATCTTGAACGACGAGCAAGACACGCAGTATTTGATTTTCGATTTTGTATTTTGCATATTTCTTTTGCTATTATTAAATCAATTAATTGTATTTCGCGCCTCTTCCTTCAGATAAAAATGTAGTACCTCTACTCGTTGCCAGAAAAATCACAATGCTCCTTGATGCTCATTCTTCTTCTTGTGCCAGAAGAACACATTAGCTGCATTTTTATCTAATCAAAAAAGTTGTATTTGTAAACGAAAATGGGAAAAAGAGGCACAGAAATAATTCAGATGAAAAGAGCAAGCTTGAAGAAAATTAATTTTTTCATAGGTTGGATTACCTCCTTGTCACATCGTCACGTTATTAACAAAAAAAAATTCCTTGTTTGTAGATTTTGTAATAAAAATATATATTACTCAACGACGATTTATTTTTACAGGCTCTAATCTGTAAAAATATTCTGAGCAACTCAGAAAGGTCTAACCTGACTGAGGAAGGGCACAGCCCGTGCTAAAATTCATGGATGGTTTTTTGATTTTTCTTTTAAAGAAATATTGTGCTCAGATAGGTCTAACCTTTTGTGAGGAAGGGTTTAACCCGTATAAAAAATGTTATTTGAATGACTTCTTATCATGTCAGACTATATGCATTAAATCGATTTTGGAAATATATTTCCTAAAAATTGAAATTTTGTTTATTTAAGCTTTAAGCTATAAATTACACCGGCACACAAAAAAAAATAAGTGGCGATTACTTTTGACCGGACCCACCTATTTCTATGTATTTTGACGCGCTGAATTCGAATTTGGGG
>JAPYYX010001440.1:0-25546 GCA_030522605.1 Cremastinae sp. B BG-2022a | reverse complement strand
ATTCTGCTGCTGTATTCGAGAATTCAAAGCACTTTTCGAATTTTTAAATTTATCCTTTGACTACGTTTCGAAAAGAAAAAGACGAATAAAAAAGAAATTGATATTTTGCTTTGTTCAATTTTTGAAAAAAATCGAAGAAAATTAGAGAATTTTTATTATCCCATGAATTTTGGGTGAAAGGAGTAAAATTTTAAAATATTTTGTGTACAAAAGAAGTCAAATTGAATAAGAATACGAAGAGGTTCGTACAAAAGAAGGAAAAAGGGAGAGAGAGAGAGGAAAAAGTTTGCGTGTGTCCAGAAAGTGTTGAGTTACGGTATCGATATCAAATTATACGCCGTCTTGAATCGATACTCGGAGAAGAAACGTCGTTTGCGGTCAACGGGCTGAGATGAAGGAGAAAAAGTCTGGAGAAGGGCAGCCAAAGAATGGAACGAGACGAGACGCGAAGTGAAGGATCACGGAAGAATTTTTGATGAATTAAATTCAAGTTATTGTGCATGATTAAAAAAACAATTACTTTTCATATTTATATTCACTACGAATTTTTCGAAAAATCGAAGCCAATAATTGCCAATTTCATTTCGATTAAAAATTTTTCATTCTTTTTTCAAATTTTTATTCGTAAAGCAAATTAATTTTAAAAAAAGGATAGTCGAGAACGTCAACATTAAAAAAAATTGAAATGATGATGAATATTCTTTCTATACAGCCCAAATCGACTTTTGATTCATTAAAAATTTTTGCACGTACAGCGATTCCATTATTTTTAAAATGTCAGCAAAATATTGCATGTCAACATAATTTTTTGTCAGCAGAAATTGCAAGAACCTTGACGAAATTTTTATGTTTTGAAAAACAAAATTCAATTGTCCGAATCGTATTTAACTAAAAATGTATAAAATAAAAGCAAAAGATATTAATCATTTTTTGAAAGAATTCTTTCAACTCGAGTAATATTTTTTTCAGTCGTCCCTGAAAATATTACATAAAAATTCGAGAGTACGATACTTTGGCAAAGTTGGTCGTGTATAAATTTAAGATGGGCAAGAAAACACCGGAGAGAAAGAAGTTGATGAAAAAAAAAGAATGGAAGAGACCGCACAACTGCTATTTCTTGCCAAGCAATATCCTTCGTGCGGTTTTCAACTCTCAGCGCGATTCCCTCGACGAACTTATGGCCAATATAATTGATGCAGTAATGTAATGGCATCCTTCTGAATTTCTTGTTGTTTTCAAAACTTTCCAATTGAAATTTTTCCAGGTGGAAAAATCAAAACATAAAATTTCCAAAATTGAATGATATACTAAAACGATTACCAAATTCCAATTTTTAATTTTTATTTTTAATCACAATCTCATCTATCTTTATTTTTAATTTTTAATTGAAATTTGTTTAATTCAGAAATTCTTATTTGCATATTAATAAAAATCGTAATAAATTTTTCAAAATTTTTCTGCAGAAATTTCCTTTCACCTAAAACTTTTTCGTTACTTCATTCATTAATGGTTTCCTCTTTACAAATCCCTATAAATATTTTCAATTGACTGAAAAACGAGAAAATAGCAACCGAATGATTTGAACCGCTCGGGACCATTCCAGCAAAAAGAAATTCCTTAGCGTGACGAAAGGAGGACAAAAAGAGATCTAAATACGTCCAGGAGAGCTTTATAGAAATAATGCCCAGTCACGAGAGCAAAGACGATGTTGTCGAATCTTGAAAACGGGAAAATAAAGAAAAGATTGAGAGAGAGAGCGTGAGGGAGAAAAAACGATTTTCAAGTGAAAATAAACATCTGCAGTGTGAGCGAGTGAATGACACGAGGTCCACTCGAAGTCGTAGAATCTGTTCTGGTATTTCTCATGGGTCAAGATTTTACAAGCGGAAAGGTCGTCCTTTGAGCGAAGGCGGACCGCGCGTGGACGAAGTTCCGGCGTGTCACGCGACGAAATCGTTGCAGAAATTCCTCGAGCGAGACGCACTCAGATTCCAAGGAAACTCAACATTTGATTACATTCGATAAGCGGAAGAGATTGACCGAAGTGGAGCGATAAAAGATAATTTAGCAGGAATTCCTAAAATTTAGTAATTTAGTCATTTTTTGTGAATATTTAGTGATTTAGTAATTTTTTGTGAATATTTAGTAACTTATTAGCAATTTTCATATGACCTGTACCTAAAAACCGATTCCACCAGATTTAAGGGCTCGGTCTAGATAAAGCTAAATTCCTCCTAGAACACTTAGCAATTAATTATAAGTAGCAGGAATTAACCAAAGATGATCGATAAAAGATAATTTAGCAGGAATTCATCAAGTGCCAGATAAAAACATTTCTAAAATTTAGTGCACTAAATTTCGCAATTACAATCTAAATTTCATTTACAAAAAAGTGACTAAATCATGATTTAGTCATTTTTTCATTCGCAAAAAAATTACTAAATCATGATTTAGTGACTTATTAGCAACTTTCATATGAACTGGACCTAAAAATCGATCCTGCCAGATTTGTGAGCTCGTTCTAGATGAAGCTAAATTCCTCCTAGAGCATTTAACAATTGATTATAAGTAGCAGAGATTAACCAAAGTAGTAATCAAAAAAAATGAAAAAACGATCCTGCGAAGCTTAAGGGCTCATTACAACGATAACAAAGGATCGAGAACGCACGAAGAGTACAAAGAGCATACGCGTGTCACGGACGATGAATAAGGAGGAAAACAAAAATTCGTCTCCCAAAGACTTCGTCTGACACGTTGATTAAAACGAGTAATAGGGAAATAAAAAAAATGCTCCGACGCGTCTCTACCCTGTCGGCTCGAGTTTCCTCGCCCCCGAAACATCCTGTCTGACCTTCTGTTCTCCGCATTCAACTCCAATTCCACATGACGAATGTGAACTGAGCTCATTTGAGAAAACGACCCGTGACATGCCTGTCAGAGCCCCGTAAACACCGTCAAAACGTTTCAACACCTCTGTACTTTATTCTACACTTTTTTAGCTCCTTTATACAAAATTCAAAATTCCGTCAACGTTAATTTATCCTAATTCTTATTACGTCTGTTTGAACGAGCTGAAACACTGCAAAAATCTTCAAACTCGGCAAATACACAAATCCAAATTTTTTTTGGTTTTCAATTTTGATTTTTTAAATTATTTTCATGATAAATTTTAAAATTTTTTTATAAAGTTATTGGATATAATTATAATAATTAAATTAACCTTCTGTTAAATTAACCTTGCGTTCTTTTAACTATTTAATTATTTAACTTAAAATATAAACTGAATGTTAAAAAAGTCAAATTTTCGAAAATTTGAATTTTTGAAAAAGTCAAAAAAAATTTCTAAAAATTTTTGTAACACGATGGAAATGTTTCTCTTTCCCAACGCTAATCGTTTCTGCAACAATGTTACGTGACTTAGCGATCTATTCATAATCACTCTATTTTTTGCTACTCATAATGACACCTTGACAAATTTTACACGATTAAATCCGTGTTAACGACACGAAAAGGAATAGTCGTAGTCATCTTCACCCTTTCTTGGTGGCAGGAAAAAAAATGAGAACGGTACCGGGTGTACGTAACGATGCGAGCGAATCGATATTAAATGCAGTAAACGGAGTACATATGAAAAAATATATATCTATACACATAAATACATAAGGAAAGAAAGATGAAGCTTCGAACACGCGACTAATATACAAGAAATTAAGTCAAATCGAGAGAAAGGGAAAAAGAAATAAAAAAAAGAGCGAGCAACGTAGAAAATGATGAAAGGATGCAACGCAGCACCCTTTTTTTTCCTAGTCGAGTATAAAGGGGAAAGCGAGAGAAAAAATAGCGTGACGAAGACAAATTAACCCCTAGTTTGAAAACACCCTCGCTTGGATATAAATTTCTCGAGTCTGCAGTGCACTTCTGTAGATTCTCGAATATAGAAGAAGAAGGCACTGCATCGATGCTGGGCGCCCTTCGTCTCCTTTTATCCTTTTTATTTCCTTGATGGATGGTCGTACCAGGTGATGCACCCTCATCGTTCAACACCCCCGTTTAAATTTATATATACAATATGTATGTGTGTATATGAGATACACGTATTTTCCTTTCATCTCTTTTTTACGAGCTTACTCTTCAATGAGTTTTCCAGGTTCCTGTTTGAAAGTTTATTCCGACTTTCAATTTACTTGAGATTAGAGTTATAAAAGTTAATCGAGTCGAGTATTACTTGATGCAGATTATTTTTGAATAAAAGTACTGAGTAATCGTCTAGTCGATGAAAACGAAAAAGGAATTAGTAAAAAATAGGAGATTTAGGGACTTAATTAAAGTTTTTACTTAACTAGTTTCAAATTTAGTAATTTTTTAGTAGGAAATGGTTTTAAAAAGTCATTCATAAAACTTCTAAGTAATTGATTAGTTGATGAAGATAAAATAAGAATTAGTAAAAACCCGGAGATCAGGAACTTGGCTAGTTTTTACTAAATTAGTTTAAATTTTAGCAGTTTTTTATTAAAAAAATCTATAAAAGGTGATTTCTAGTTCAATATACTCTAAATTTGAAATAAAAAAGCTAATCGAGAATTCCTTTCATCTCTTTTTTACGAGCTGACTCTTCAATGCGTTTTCAAAGTTCCTATATAAAATTTGATTAATCCCGAGTTCCATGTACTCAAGATTAGAGTTATAAAAGCTAATCGAGTCGAATATTACTTCGAGAACATTTTTCAATGAAACTACTAAATACTTCTAGTCTAGTCGATAAAAATAAAAAATAAATTAGTAAAAAACACAGGATTAGGAACTTGACTAGTTTTTACTAAATTAGCTTCAATTTTAGCAGTTTTTTTAGTAAAAATTTAAAAAAATCTCATTCGCAGTTCAATGTACTCCAAATTCGTTTTAAATAGGCTAATCGTGAATTCCTCAGAGAATATTTCCTGAATGAGATTACCCGGTGACGGTCTCAAGAAAAATAAAAAAGGAATTAGTAAAAAAAAACACAAGGGGATCACGAACTTTTTACCATGGTTTCTTAGGAGTCGCGGTCCGTGTCGTGGAAAAGAAACGGCGTTTCCTGCAACGGGATAATATAATCGGTGATTCCTCATTTATGTTACCAAGCGCTCCTTTCTCTCATCTTGCACAGTTTGTCGGCAGACAGATCAGAGAGACGCGAGACTGCTGCCAGGCCAAAATAAACATACACATGGGCCCATACGGCGAGAATTTTATTATCGACGAAGCACAGTTTTATTGCTACTGTGCTGCTTCCTCGTCATCAACTCCCGACGGGTACCCCGTGGGATTATATAGAGCGATGCCGAAGATATTTCCTTCAGACTCCAAAAACTATATCGACCAACGAAAAATTGATAAATTTTATCAAAAATTTCACAAATTTAAAAAATTTCGAAAATTAGCTCAAAAAAATTTACTAAAATAAAAATAATGAAAATTTCTAATAAAAATCCAAGAAAATTACTCGACTTAAACAAGTTCTTCATACTTCATCTCATGAAAATTTTCAGTCAAGAAAATAAAAAAAATATTTTTTTGAAAATGAAAAATAATTTTTCCACCATTATTATTAAAGTATCAATTCAATATTATTATAACGTAATTGGAATTTAAATTGAACGTTAAAGAATGAACGTCGAGGGTCAACAATGCTTTTTCGATGTCCGAGCCAGAGAGACGCCCATGCCCACCTGAATTGGTGCGATCGCCAAATTGGCCGTGCGTCCGGTCCATAGGCGTTCAGTTTAGTGACTCGGTGCTTTTTCTCTCATCGCTGAAAGCAACTCCGGCCAGTCCAGTTCGGGCGTCACGCGAGCAAGAGTCATGCGATTTCAAATTGGCCCGGGCTCTGATGGTCGAAGACTCGAAAACGCGAGAGGCGACGCAACGATCGGATTCTCTCTTGGAGCTCTCTCAGGGTGAGAATGGCTGATGGGCGTCGAGGCGTCGAGAGAATCAAAAATGAAAGACCGAGAGGAAAAAAAAGAGAAAAAAAAAGGAAAACGGGCAACGCGCAGCTGTGTAACATTCTTACATTGTTTTGTAATTGAAGCAAAGAGGAAACTCGATGGGAGTCCCTGAAAGTTCCCTATAATTTGATCATAAACCCCTTGACGCCCGATTATGTTGACATTTGGTTATTTTGACATCACGCTGAGTCACGTGCTGTTTCTCTCGACTTCGTTGCTTCCTCGATCGCGACCTCTTAGCCCGTCTCCGGCGATGAAAACTGCGAGAATTTTATTTCCTTCGTTTTTTTACCGTGCACTCCCGTTCGTGACATAATCGCGAACCCCCTTCGCAAGGACCACCCGGAGTGAGGAACTACAAAAGGTTCCAGCCTCTCGTAATTGACGTGCGTCGAAAAATCGTACACGAGCCGATACACTTTCGACTCCTAGTCAACAGTTTTAGTTTTTGAGATTTTTTTAGTTATGTGGATTTGAGAATTTTGGATGTTGAGTGAATTTTTTTAAGAAAATTTTGGTGAATTACGAATTCTTAACAAATTTTTCGCATCAGAAATGCGAAAAATTTGTTAAGGATTCCATTTTTGAAATCTTGGTGAGCAATTTTAGCCAAAATTTAAGCAAAAATATTAAATTTTGAGAATCTTCGAATTTTTTGACGAAATTTTTTTGACTAATTATCGAAATACGAAAAATTGGTCGATAAATTGATTTTTTGTCGTCAGTGACCAATTTTAGCTAAAATTTAAGCAAAAATATTTAATTTTGAGCCAAAATTTGAATCAAAATCGATTTTTTGTTTCCAGTGAACAATTTTATACTCCAAAAAGCGTATTTGAAAAAAAATTTGACGGAAAGCCAAATTTGTTGAGCGATAAATCACCAAAATGCGAAAAAGGCTCTTCTCGCTATCGTTTCCTCGACCAGGCCGAGGACTTAGTGGGAGGAAAGACACTGTCAAACTCAAATGACAAGGGAAACGTAGAGAGGAACAGCTGGGTGTAAATCACATTGAATTATCGCTCCTTAAACGACTGTGAAATTAGCGGTTACCGTTCGACCGAATTTCCGATTATTCTCGTAAATGTCTTCGAAATTGTAAATCCTGAGGTTGTAAATTTCAGCGATAAATTTAGAAATTCGCTACTTCGGCGAAGGATTCATCACCGCGGCTTGCAAAATTCTCTTCAGATTATAAAACAAATCAAATTCAAAAAAAAATTTCATCACTTCCGGTCGATGAATCCAAAAATTTTGAACTCATCGATCTTTCATCACAAAAAATTGACTTCATAATGAAATAATGACAAAATTCTTCCCAAAATTCCTGATAAAAATTAAAAAATTCTAAAAGTACTCAAAAAATCTTTTCCTCAAAAATTCGACCATGACTTCCGGTCAATGAATCCAAAAATTTTGAACTCGTCAATATTTATCAGAAAAAATCGACTTCATAATAAAATAATGACAAAATTTTTCCCAAAACTCCTGATAAAATTTAAAAAATTCTGAAACTACTCAAAAAATCTTTTCCTCAAAAATTCGATCATGACTTCCGGTCAATGAATCCAAAAATTTTGAACTCATCAATCGTTTATCAAAAAAAATCGCCTTCATAATAAAATAATGACAAAATCCTTCCCAAAATTCCTGATAAAAATTAAAAAATTCTAAAACTACTCAAAAAAATCTTTTCCTCAAAAATTCGATCATGACTTCCGGTCGACGAATCCAGCTCCGACCTCTTCGATCTTCATTCAGGAAATGTTGACTCCGTAATAAACAACCCCGACACTTCCATAAAGCACAATAAATTCTCGTCGCACTGGAAGATCAAACGTCTCGACGATATAATACAATGACGAAAAGAAAATCCCGTGGGAGTATTTTCTGTTTGACGTAAAAAGAAAAATTCGAGCAAGCTTCTGGGAAAGGTGTTGGCTCCAATTTATATCCCGATCGTTGCTCATTTTCGTGCTCCTCGAGCTCGAGGAATGAATAACACAGGAATGAACGAAATGGCTCGATGTTACGTTTCAATCGCGAGGAAGCGAGAACGAAAGGTCCTGAGCAGGTAGCTTTTCATTCTCTCTTCTTCATTCTCGTCCTCCTCGTCCTCTTCGTTCGCTTTTAAAAGCCGAAAACATTTACACGTCGACGAAAGTTCTCTTCTGTATTTTTCGACGGACTCGTTCGCTTATATGCGCGCCTCATTGTTCGCGCATATATGCAACGCCCAATCACGAAACGACTCGCCTGTCACGCCATAACAGAGTTTCTCCCGCCCGTTGGCGCATCCTTCGTCCCCTTCCACTTTTGTCCTTTTTTCTTATTCTCTTTTAGAAAAATTTCTTTTTTTTCCTTCCTGTCGGCGCTGAGCTTTTGCGTTGCGTATCGACATTAGCGCAGTCGAAATGTTTGTGTTTATGGTTTTTGTGTGAGTGTGAGATGCAACCCTCGTTTTCTCTTTTCTTTTCGCTCATTTTTTTTTTCGTCTTCGTTTCTCTGTTCTGACTCTGCGGGTGACGATTCCTTTTTGGAGCAAGCAAGTGACTGCAATCGAGTGTCCTGGATGGATTTCTTCTTTCTTATATTTAGGGCTGGCGCTGAGAAAAGTCTTTGGAAAAGTCGAAGAAATTTTTTTTTTCATTTTCGGAGCTTTCAGTTTTTTGATATTAATTTTTTTGTTTATTTGATATGTTTTCAAGTTTTTTAGAGTTGGGAACTTCTGGATGAATTTTTCTTCCTTTTGTTCGTCTAATTTTTAATTTTTTGCTCGTTAAAATTTTTTTATGCAATTTTCATTTTTTTTCGTCCGTCATTTTATTTTCTTCGTTTTTGAATTTTCGAAGATTTTGAACAATTTTTTTTCGAAACTCTTCACTTACGTCGATTAGGATATTTCTTCTTTTTTTTTCAATTTTGAGCTTTTTTTAAATATTATTTCTCAAAAGCTCGATATTTAAAAGTCGAAATAATTTTCCTGAACATGAATGATCACCTTCTTTGTACGATCCCGATTATATCGTCACAATATTTTTTCCATTCAAATCGGTACGTAAGAGAGATGCATTTTAAAAAGTAGCAGCTCGATTCGGCTCGAGTGGGGGCTCCTTTGAATTTTGGAGATCGGTAGTCATTGAGAAAAAAGAAAAAAAAAACTAGAAACGTCTATATTCGACGTTTAACGGGTCCCGAGATGACCTGAGCCCATTGACCCGTGACACTCGGATTCTCGACGTTCCCGAGAGATTGGACACGTATCGCGATGAAGGTTCCCCCGGTTCGAATCATTGTTTAGCCTGCTCGCGTAAAGTTAGACGCACGCGTTTCTTTTTTTTCCTCCTCTCCCGGTCAAGGAGCGTAACCGATCGCTGTCACGAGAGCGAATACGAAATTTTCCTCGATTCTGCGCTCGGCTGGTCGTAGGCAGGTAATGACGGGTCCCGGATCTCTCTATTTTCCCGAAAAAAAAATCAGGAATGAAGAAAAAAGCGCAGTAGCGAGGATCTGTCAAAATCACGAAGGTACGTTTCGACAGGCGAACAAAGCTCGCTGATATATCCTCTTACGTACGCGAATTACACGGATCAGCATCCTTGAATGGCTATCAATCATCGAGTTTTGCTACTGGACTTGTATTCTCGATATTTGTATAAATCCGCTCTGCTTTCCGTATGCGTTCACGTATCCTAATTTTTGAAGGAATTCGAACAGATTAAAATGCCAAGAAACTGGTTATTAAAAAATTTTTCCATTTTACGGAGCTTTTTTTAAATTAGTAATTTAGTTAATAATTAGTAATTAGCTAAATCATCAACAGACTAAGCGAGACATTCTGATTTTTGAATAAGGAGATCCAATAGATCAAAATGCCAAGACACTTTCGTTGGTAAAAATTTTCTCCATTTTACGGAGCTTTTTTTAAATTAGTAAATTAATTAGTGATTAGTAATAAGCTGAATCGTCAGACGCGAGACAACGTATTCTGATTTTCGCATGAGACACTTCAATAGATTAAAATGCCAAGAAAAGCTTTCGTTATGAAAAACATTCTCGATTTTACGAAGCTTTATTTAATTAGTCACTCTTTTAATTAGTTTAATTAATCAAAAGCTGACTAAGCGATGTATTCAACTTTTAAAGGATTCAAATAGATTGAGATGTGCTCAGTTTTAATCCAATTAAAAATGTTTTCCATCTTATCAAAGGTTTTTTAATTAGCCATTTTTTTAATTAGTTAGTCATTAGTGTTCAAATGTGGTCCAAGCTAAACAAAAAGCTAAAAATACAAAAAAAAACTTTAAAATTATGAAAATTGCTCAAACCCTCTGAAAATGTTAGCTCGACGATTCTATCATTCATATGCTAACAGGAAAGTAAAAAAACTAATAAAATGTTGATACACGAACTAGCTACCGATCGGAGGAAATTGAGGATCAGGTATGAATGATTTTTCTTTTCAATCTCCGCGATATGTTTATATGCTTGAAAAATACGCGCTGTTATGTACGAATGAAAAAGAGAAACGCGTTACGTATACCTATATGAGGATGCGAACGTAAAAGCGGCAAGATTTTTTTTTTCTTCAACATTGAACAGATTATGAGAAGCTCTGGGCCAGCGGCTTAAGCTATTTGCTAGGCAAACTGGTATATCGTTACAAATTCTTTCAAAACGTCGGAGAATTGAATGGCGTGCGCGAATGGCTGCTGGCCAGAATATCCGAGGAGCGGAATGTTCGTCATGCGCGGCGCCACCGTCGCTTCAATCGGCGAGGATTAGCCTTCCTGTTCAATGCATCAACGAAACACCCCATCCACCTTCGAGAATACCCCTCAACGTTTTTTTTCTTATTCTTTTTTTTATGTCTCGGCTACTGTTCGTGCTTTGCCTACCGTTCTACGTAGAGTCCTGAAAAAAGTGAAGAATTCACCTCGCGTATACAGTACATGTTAAAATTTTTATTTCACATTGAAAAATGTTTTTGGAGTATTTTTTATTATTTTAATTTGAAAAAAAAATCAAATAATTTAAGTAAAATTCGTAATTCCTAAGTGAAGTGAAATTAAATTTTTTTATTAGTCATTTTTTACTCATATTTAGCTAAATTATGGAGAGTGATGTTAAAAATTTTTGTCAGGCACTGTATATGTTTGTATAGGCGAAAAATGTAGGTGGAAAATATAAAGCCTGAAGGAAAGGCTACAAATTTTTAGGTTTCATATTCTCTTAGTCATGTTGTGATTTTCTTTTCGTATGTTTGTCCTGGGTGTGATAGGTGTAATGCTACCCTGACAGTCTTCTTTTGTGAAATTGGACTCACTGCCTCTCGAGATTTCTATTGAAATTTTTATTAGCCAACAGTAGCGATACCTAAACATGAAAAAAAATTAAATTCAACATCAGTAAAGCAAAACGATATTGAAAAATTGTCACGAATTTGCTACTGAAACTTTTAGTCAAAGTTAGCAATAATTAAACATGGGAAAAAATCTGAATTAATTTTGGAACTAACTGAGAAGAGGTAATTGACAAATTGAATCGTCACGAAAGCAGCCGGATATGTCTAAATTTTTTCAATAATGAATCGAAGAAGGATCAGGATATGGAGGAATAAAGAAATTGAAAATGAAAAGTTATATGTACAGGATCAAAGGACGCCGACGATTCTTCGACGCTAACGCGCGTATCGTCGCGAACGATCATCGATTTTATCGTCTCTCGAGCGAAACGGATACTTTCTATCTTTTTACGTCTTCGCTTTTTTAATCGACATTTCTTTTTTGATGCCATCGTACTGAAGAACTTTCGAAATAACAAAAAAAAGGGAAGTGACGATTGTAAGAAAGAACGAGAAGAAAGGAAGTGAAGTGACGCGTGGCGTGTATCCTGAATTTAGGAATCGACGTCAGCGCCTCCGACGGACTCTTTTTGTACTTTGTAGTTTTTGCGAAAAGTCAATAAAATAATAATTCTGCAGTCTTAAAATCAAATAACGACGTCCGATGTTAAAAAAAGCAATCATATAACAATCCTAAATGATATTTCTTTTTGTTTACACGTATAAATCAAATTTTAGACACATAACCTCAAAAAATACAAATTTTTTATCTTTACATCGTAATCTAATTTCACAGAGTAAAACGGACGAGATAAAGTTAAAAAAAGAATAACAAATTGCAATTCAAATTCCAATTGCAATTCAATCATAGCAAATAGCAATTTGTTTTTGTTTAGATACACGCACAAAACAAACTCTTGACACATAACCTCAAAAAATACGATTTTTTTATGTTTACATCTAGTTTATTTTACAAGGTAAAACGAACGAGATACGTATTTGATACACATGTCAATAAAATCAAATTCTCGCCAAATTCCCGTGGCCGTTTGTTCTCTTTGTCGGTCAGCTAGAGTCAACAGCAAGAATCAGAGCAGTATTTGAAAAACCGTGCGCCCGTCATCGAGGATTAAACCTTTCTCCCATGGACTCTTTTTTTTCTAGGATATATTTATAATGCTTCTTGTTTGCCTTTCCCATATTACACACGTATAAGGTTGAACAAGTTTCCGCCCGTGTGTCGGCCGTGTTGTATTGTGTCTGTGTGTACACTGGTAAATACAGAAAAGCCAAAAAAGAGAGGGAAACAGCGAATAAGGGAAAAAAGGGAGAAAGCGAGCTGCAGTGACGAGAGATCGGCTTATGTCGGCTCTGCTGCGCCGTGACATTGACGTTTCGATGTCAAATTCGTAAACACGTACAAAGGGTGCTGACCATGTAAATAGCTCGACCAAACTTATTTTTACTTCGATATTCTTTACATTTGTTTCTTATAAGAAATTTTTCTGTGATTTGCTGCTAATGGAATTTTAAATTTTCAGTAATAGAATTGAAAAACAAAATTATTGAAAAATGATATTTAAAATTATTATAATTTTATAAAAAAATTATCTCATTAAAAATTATAACTATTTTCAAATAAATTTTGGTGAGACTTCGCATTTTCGTCTTATGAAATTGAAAAAGGATCAAAGAAAAATCAAAATAATTTTTATTTTTCCTAAAAATAATTTGAGCATTGCCAAAAAAATTACGCGCGTCATGGAAAAAACGCACAAAAAATTAGTTCCATACTGTTTACAGGTTAAAAAGAAAAAAAACCAGCAAAATTGATGACCGGTCACGCCCAAATGTCAGACAGTATCGTCACCCGAGGAGAAAAAACGAGATGGAATAGAGAGACGTGAAACATCTATTTTTTCGATAAAGATGGAAATTCACCCCTTTATCGTTTCGTTTTTTTTGAGTAGCGATTCCGAAAAATCGAATGGGGTGAGATTTCTGATCGGAACGGGGTTAGCGAGAGATCGGAGTAAACGATTACGTCAAGAGGAAGATTCTTGGAGGGGGAGACCTTGATAATGCCAGTTGGGCAGATTTTACCCCAAATCGACGTTTTGTATCAGATGTCGTAAATCAGAGGCGTGTAATCAATTACCACTCATCCCATGTTGCACTGCTTTCTTTTTTATTATTCTCACTATATATTATATATTAGGAGAAAGAGTTTAATTTTTCATGCAGGACCTGCTGGTTTTTTTTACCATTTTTAAACTTTAAATCCAAAGTTTAAAAAAATTTCTTACCATTTTTAAAACTTTGGATTTAAAGTTCAATAAATAAAAAACCCAGCAGGTATTTTGTTAATTTTTATTATCTCAAGATATTTAAAATATTTTGTTAACTAATTTTCAGTAAAATTTTATTAAACAACTTGAAATGCTCAACGTGATGAAAAGTGAATATTTCTCGGACGTAAAACCTGATTTTTGCTTATTGAATCGACTTGCATGGTGCCGGATTTTAAATATTCAAGAGGGTCCGCGTAATTCGCGCGACGTCCGCTAGATGGACACTCCAGTTTACGTTCTCATTAGCATTGAACATCCGTGACTAGCATATAACGCTGACGCGTGGTACGTCTCATTACTCTGGTTTCCCTTCAACGCTCGTGTAAATCTTTCGCCTTTTACTAAAGATTTCCGTGGAGGGGAACAATTGATGAGTCTATAAGACAATTTTTGTTGTACCCGGCGTAAGCTGGGTCATAAAATAATTCAAAAATAATTTCTAGAACTAACCAGGCTCTTGAGAGTTCGAAATTTTGTCCAAAATTTCGATTTAGTTTTCATTTACAGTATGATAAAACTGGAACTATTTTGAATGTTCTTCTCTCGCACTCGCGAGTGTTGAACGTTACATTATAAAATATGTTCGACTCTTTTTATGGTTGCACACTCGAGTTTGAACGTACTTGTGTCTCGATTCATGCTGCTCGTAAACGAGCGCACGTATGCGTGCACGAACAATGAGTTCCTGCGTGAATGTCAGGTAAGTATTTCAACACTTTTGGCCCTAGATCCATTTGGACCCTTCCGATTTTTCTGGGTCGTCGCCCTTCGGGCAAGGCTTGCGTTTTCTCTCGCTCGCTCTCTTTTTATCTCGCTCACTCCTTTTTCTTTTCACTGTATCCTTTATTATGATTTATATGATTTTAACTCGCTTTGACGTTCACTCAGTCGTGCCCGATCGCGCGTTCGTGCCCCCGAATAAAAATCGGAAAAAATTTGAAGAGTCTATCACGTTGGGAAAATGAAGAATTTCGAGTCTGTTAATGCAACAAAATCTCGAAGAAATATTTAAAAATTTAGTTTATTTAAATGTTTTTTCGACATTTTTGTTATCTTTGAATTCTCGATCATTTTCGTATCTATTTTTTAAATATTCTTGGCATCGGAAAATTCTTTAGTATTTTTTTCGTCCTGGTTCCAACAATTTCAATTAAGACGGATACGAGGTCGGCGGTTTCGCGAGGTCCTATATATTGAGAGAGATAGAAATATTTTGGAGCAAAATGGAATCGCAGGCGTCAGCCTCGAACATTCTCGTCGGCCATCGTCTCGTCACCATGGATACCTCTCGGAGGAGGAGTACACGCGAGAGACCGGCATATCGATCGCTTATATAGCAACGCTATTTCCACCCGGAAAATCACTTCTGCGAATTCTCGCTCCGGACACTAAAAAAAGAAAAGCCCAATGTGTCTTCTGCTGAAGAATTTGCCAAAAAGAATTTCAATCTTAAATCATTTATAAAAAAATCCAGAAAAAAAGTTTGAGTGACGATGAAAGATGTCAAGAGACATCCCAATAAATATTCCAACTCAGTATTTATTTTAAAATTATTTAATGAAAAAACAGAAAAATGAAAACCGAAAAAATATTCAAACTTTGATTTTTTTTATAGAAATCGCAACAATAAAATTATAGAAGAAAAATTGTAGACGTCAGTAGATCGAAATCAGAATAAATCGCAAAGGACATTCAGTCCTGGAGTATCGTACATGTGACAAAAGAGCATTCTGGCCCAAAGAGTATGTGCTTCGATTTCTAGTTTTATAATCCTAACCGATAGATGAAGGGGTAAGGGGTTAGACCCTCATTGTGCTTGATAATTTAATGTCTGCAAACAGACGGGGTGTCGATGTAAAACATGTGCAAACATATCTATCGCATAGAACGGAGATTATCGCGGCCCGGCGTACGTCTGACGTTTCTTATCCGAATTGCAACTGTGAGAATTTATAAAAGCCTCTGAGATCCGATACCTTCAGCAATCGTTACATTTCTCACGAATGTAACGTCCTCGACACTAAAACTTGAATTTTTACAATTTTTAATAATTACATTATTACTTAAAATCAATTGACAGGACGTAAAAATATTGGAACGATCATGGGCAATATCAATTTAATTTTGAAAACAGGTAATAATATCGGTAATATTCGAAAGCACGTATGTACAGTCGATCAAGTGTAAAAAAGGACTAAAAGGAAGATTGTAATAGAGACGTCAGGGATAGACGTATGCGACACGTGTAATTAAAGAGACATGTCAGCGCATATATTTTATAGCAAGTAAGAAGCGATCAGGCGATCAGACGAGTTTGTACTAGAGTACGGTTGTATACGTGAGTAAGCTTTGGAGTCACGTGGCTCTCCCTTCCGGATCTTCGTGATGTACGTGAATCCTTCGTGGACCCCCGTGATGCTGGCAATTACCGAAGGCTTAGAGGACGAACGTTTTCGAAACGGGCGTCGCGTGCATCGAGAGCCAGGGACCTTAACCGTGCTCCTTTTTTTCCTCTGCTCTCACCCGTACTCATGAATACGCACTTCTCGATGGCATAGGCCACGTGTCACGCCTTCTCGATATTCATATTTTCGAGACTCTTCGCACGGGACCCCCTAAACCTAAAAAATACAGCTCGTGCCTACCGGAAATGCCGATTTTACAGATAGATTTTCAAAAATCTTTAATTTAAGTTTAGCAGTTGAATGCAAGGTGGTTTTACTGAGGTAATTGAGTATTTTATGAATTCAATTAAACGGCACTGATGAGAAGAAAAGTTTTTAATGGATTATTGACGAATTAGATGAGAAATTTGATGTGTTATGCCTTGTGACGTCATACTCGCAAACCCCGCGAAATTCAAATTTCGAATACGAAAAGAAATACAAAACTTCGATTTCGAGTCAAAAGTTGTTATCGCATCTTTACATGACAAGAAATTTTATAAATCATCAATCTAACCATTCGAAAATGAAGTATGGTCGATCAACTCATAGTCTGAACCGTCAATCAACTACTACCGGGCATCAATCAGGTCGCTAATTGTTTTCTCGAATACAATCGTAATTTTCCGCGATGGACCCACAATAGGAATACAAACTCTCGATGAGTAATCTACGATGTCTATCAATGATTAAAAAACTATAGGTCTAGTCTGTAATGTCTGAGCGCAAGGTAAAGAATCTCATTGCCTTTTCAACTATTTCCCGCACTGACGAACCTTCAATGAGACTTTTGTACGTCAAATAATATCGTCACGAATTCGATCCTGTAATGATCGGGCTGTCAATGGCGAAACTGGCTCGTTCTGGTGAATAGAAATTCGTATACTGGCCGTCCCTCGGTAATGTTTGTTGCGGGGGTGTACGTTACGGGTATTACGTTTCATTCTTCCTTTTCACTGTAAACTGAGGGTCCTGGGTCAATATTATACGAGTGATTGAGCTCGAAACAAACTCTTCCCCAATTCGTAGCATTATGTTTGCGTTTGTGCTTGGACCTGCCAGAACTCGCAGGTCTTGAACGAAATTAGCGCCAATTAAATGCACGTACGGTAAATACGATATTTTCTTTTCCGGCTCATACTGGAAAGGTCACTCGAAGAGATTTCAAAATTAATTTTTATCAGCTGAAGATTCTTTTACGCTGGATATGCAAATGGAAGATTTATCGGATGAAATCGAAACGTATGCCGTTTCACACCGACTGCGCTTTGCACAATCCTATCACGAATATTCATCGCTCCGCGCGAATATGAATTACTGCGATCCACTTTGCGTACGACTCAGAGAAAATCTTCCATTCATGCTCCGGCGTTAGTCATATGCAAATTTGAGAAGCTACGTGACACTTTAAAATGTTTTTCACGTTTGGATTTTGTCGAGAATAAAAAGGATATTTTGATTTATTGATATTGATATATCAGCTCAAAATATTATCTAAATAAAATTTTAAAAAATAGAAGAACGGATTTCCAGCCACAAAATTTGGATTTTTTAAATTTGTAACTTTTTTCGTGAACTTAAAATTTTTCATCGAATTTTTTACTCTGAACGAGAAATTAAAGTTTCGATTTCTTTTGAGACTTCAATGATTGGGAGATGTTAAAAGGAACAATTAATGCTCGCAGGATACGTTACTAAGGCAGCGTATATTGTCCCTGTGACATTGATTTGACGTAATTGGCACCAGGAAGGAGACGAGCGAAGCAGAAATGATTGAGATAAGCCAGCATAAGCCGGGATAAGCCGTGCGTGGATTTAGCTTGTCCTGCATCGTGCCAGAGCTTCGATAGAGGGGTTCATCGAGCTTCCCGTCGGGACTGTACCATTTTTCTATAGATTCCGTACAGGAATATCCGTCACACGCCCATTTCCACTTTACACAATACGAATCCGTCTGCAACTCTTTTCTCGTTACCTTTTTGAATCTTGCTTCATTCTTGGATCCATCATCTTTATTCAATTCTCGCAATCGAGCTTTTATCATTTTTGTAATAAAAAAGCGATCTGTCAATCAGGATTTAATTTTTTCTTAAACATTTTTCAAAATTTTTAAGTTATCGTAAATTAAAAATTATCTTTTTTTAATTTAATTTGATGATTTATAATTTGATAACCGAACACAAAACCAGTACTAACATTATTTAATGTAATAAATAATCAGAAAATTACATAAATTATAATTAAATTTTTGAAATTTTTGGATTGGTGCGTAGAATGTCTTTTAAAAGGTTTAGTCTCAAATTATTGAAAATTTAAGATTTTCCTATATTAGATCCAATAATCTAGCGCACGAATAAAACGAATTTCGCCAGCGGCGAGGCTGAGAGCTTTTACACGTAATACGGAGGTCAAACACTCGAAAGGATCCCCCGAAGCAGGGAGAAGAGTTTCGTGGGAGCAGACACCTGAGTATGTCCCGAGAATCCGATAAACCCTCGGACCCTTCCAGCCCCGAGGGCTTTTGTTCAGGAAATATTATAATACGTTCACGATCCAGAGAGACTCGAAAATCGTCAGGAATCTGCAAACTCCGTGAGAGGATTACTGCATTACGTATTGGAAATGAAACTGAGGTGGTCTTTAATTCATCAGATTAGTAGAAACGAAATTCAACGAATTTAAAGCTTTTTTTAAAAAAATGTTAATTCGAAAGTCATCGAAACTTGGTGATATCGGTTCTGAAATTTTAAAGTCTAACATCAGACTCGAAAATCGTCAGGAATCTGCAAACGCTGAGAGGATTATTGCATTATATATTGGGATGAAACTGAGGTGGTCTTTTATCAGATTAGTAGAAAATAATTTCAACAAATTTAAAGCTTTTTTCAAAAAACTTTAATTCCAAAGTCATCGAAACTTCCTGATATCGGTTCTGAAATTTTGAAATCTAACATCAGACTCGAAAATCGTCAGGAATCTGCAAACGCTGAGAGTTTTATTGCATTACATATTATTGGGAATGAAACTGAGATGGTCTTTCATCAGATTAGTAGAAACTAATTTCAACAAATTTAAAGCTTTTTTAAAAAAAATTTCACTCCGAAAGTTATCGAAACTTCCTGATATCGGTTCTGAAATTTTAAAGCCTAACATCAGAATTTATTTTAGACATCAGACTCGAAAATTGTCAGGAATCTACAAACGTTGCGAGGATTACTGCATTACGTATTGGGATGAAACTGAGATGGTCTTTGATCAGATTTGTAGAAACTAATTTCAAACAATTTAAAGGTTTTTCTAAAAAATTTCCAATTCGTAAGTCATCGAAACTTGCTGATATCGATTCTGAAATTTTGATGTCTAACATCAGATTTTTTACATAGACCGCGTACTATTAATATTGGTAACACAATTTCACGGTTCTTCGTCGACACGGAACGTTGAAGGAAGAGATTTATTTGCCTCCTCGCCGAAGGGTATGAAAAAGCGTGTAAAATTATAATAAAAGCACAATGCGGAAGGTGTATAGTCGGTCACGCCGCGTTACGAGTAACATGCTAATTTCGAGGTTGTCGTGCACCCTTTCCACGAGAAAAAGAGATCGATCCGGTACTTCGACTCGCTCATCAATTTTTTCTTTGAAAGAGTTAAGAAAAAAAAATCATGTTCACCTCAACTCTGTTCACAGATCGTAATTACAAACGCGACAGGAATTGAACGTGAGAGTTTCCGAATGGAAAAGAGCAGCCGGTGTTTACACGTGAGTTAACTAATCCTGACACAAGCAGCGAATCCGTGACATCGTCTGAGCGGAGGCTAACAGTTACAAATTGTAAAACGGAACGTAGAATGGCTTCGGCGTGCTCGGACAGCCGCGAAGGGTTTGATCGAGTCACCCTTTCACTCCGGAGCTCGAGTATCGAGTGTCACGCTAGATCGGACCAATCGAATGGAAAAAAAGAGTGTTGGAAATTTTCCGACGAGATGACTGCGCGTTCGTCTCGACGAATGGTTCGATTGCATGCAACGAGTTGTGCATGCTCGATAAGGAATTTTTGTAATACCTGACATGATGTAAGGAACTGATTGGGTCACACTGGAATGTATTTTTTTGGAACAGTCCCACAAGGACTTTAACGTCGCGACAAAGTCCGAAAAAGGACCATATAAGGTTCCTGATCAAAACCTTATCAGGACCATATAAGGTTCCTGATCAAAACCTTATCAGGACCCTATAAGGTTCCTGATCAAAACCTTATCAGGACCCTATAAGGTCCCTGATCAAAACATTATCAGGCCCCTATAAGGTTCCTGATCAAAACCTTATCAGGACCCTATCATGTCCTTATCAGGACCGTATCAGATCCTTATCATGTCCCTATCAGATCCTTATCATGTCCTTACCAAATCCTTATCATGTCTGGAGTTAACTTCTAATGAGATTCACACCAAAATATTCCTCGCATATCGAATGGAGAGCGTGAAAAATACGGACATATGCAAAAGATCCCTATTCAGGAACGATACAGCGATATCGTTGTATTTCAATATAAAGTATAGGGCAGAACCCCTTCGTTGTCCCTTCTGCAAGGTCCGAGGTATTTACGATCGAACCCGCGCGGGCTTTGAAAAAAGAGAAACGCCGGGCCAGCCTGCAACGTGGTGTTAATAGTTTTCGTTTTGTCCCAACTCGGCTACTAGACACGTGCGTATTTATCGTGATTTATGTTTTCTCTCTTCGTTTTTTTAACAGAATCACATTTCTCATTTGGGATTCAATATTCGAGTTGCGTTGTTTTGCATTTAACGGGGGCGTGACACGCTCTTTTGCATTCTGCTGATGTGTCTCGAAAATTTACACATTGATGCATTATTCCAAATTTTTAGTCATTACTAGCAAGATAATCAGTTAAAAAATATAAACCATAATAAATCTAAAAATGTCGAAAAAAAAATTGAAAAGTTTACTTTTTAGCATTTTGACGTACAAAATTAGCTTCGAATTGATTCAAAGACAATTGTGATTCTAAATGTATTGATTAGTTGAAAAATGAACATTATTGGGCAATACCGGGTAGGAATCACTTTGTTCTAAAATAAAAAAGGGATCGTCCAGAAGAGCGGAATGGAAGGCACGGAATTTGAACAGCAAGAGGCAGGGAAGCTCGTGTACCAAGTTCAAACCCTCCGTCGAAATAATGAAATGAATTAAAGAATGCGACCAACCCCTAGTCAGGATGGAAGGGGCACATCTGTGAATGCGCTCTCCCACTTGTCTGAAAACTTTCGTTCTGCCCTTAGCTTTTATTAATTCACTCCTTGGACACGATATTTCTCGATCTCTGACGACGTATGCGCGTCGGCGAGGCTTACCGAACCTTCATACTTTGTCCTGTTTATTGCCTAATTGCCATTTATCCCTCATCGCGCTAACGATTTGCAAACTATGTATATTAATCGCCATACTATTGATGGCGAAATTGGCGTGACAGGTGCTTTTCCTTATGTCCCCTTTTTATAATGAAATAACCGTCTCGTTTAGTATTTTTTTTAGTTTCTTTAGTTAAAATGATTTATGATTGGCATATGATGATACTATAATACTATGAAATCGATACTGCAATTAATAGTTGTTGGAGACCTTAATCGTTTTAGGAAGCCTTCATTCTGATATTGACTAATAAATAAACTAATTTCAATAAGTATCTTAGTTAAATTAAATTTTACTAAATTTAGTTGAATTTAGTAACATTATCATGGATTTAAAGAAATGGAAAATTAAACGCTGGCCATTTACAGTTGACGAGCGGAATAAGGCAAATGCAGAAGAAAAGATTGTTTTGACGCGAGTGCGCTACAAATTCGTGTTCCGATCATTGAAAAGGATTCTTAATGTGTATAAGCGAATGTACGAGGGTACTCGCTCAACCGGTATGATATAATACACACTAGTAGTGAAGAAGAGTATTGAGAAAAGGCGGTCATCCGTGAAACGAAATTTAGCTTGTTGGCACAGCGAACTCAACGGGGCACAGCGAGAGGCCTCTTTCGTCCTAAGGTCGTGTGCACGTACATGTGCGAACATGACAGTGCGACATAAAAAATCTCTAAAAATCATTCTTTAGCTTTTTGGTCCTAAAATTGTGAAGTTATTTTTTTCTAAGATTCAAGATAAAATGGGATTCTGACCGAAAATAAATTGATAATATATTCTGTTACAAATTTTCTAGACACTAAGTCCCAATTTAGCTAGTTTTTAGCTATTTCCCTATTTTGTTAGCTGTTTAGCTATTTAGTTAGCTGTTTAGCTACTTTGATAGCTATTTAGCTACATTATTAGCTATTTAGCTATGTAGTCAGCTACTTTGCTATTTCATTAGCTATTTTTTTGCTAATAGCTTTTTTAGCTACTTTTTTTGCTAATAGCGTTTTTAGCTACTTTTTTAGCAAATATCTATTTTAGCTATTTTTAACTATTTCAGCATAGACCAAAGCAAATTCAAATAACATTGCTCATGTTTAAGACCACAAGGTAGAATAAAAAGTTTTCGTTTCCTAAATCGAGTTCTTTGAATCTTTTACCAACGATAGTTTCGCAACGAGTTCGCAATTTGCGGATTCCCGAGAGCGGTCCTAGCTCCGTATCCCGTAATAGCGATCGGCGAGCGCCGCTCTGTTATTTCCACCGTCATTTAGGCTCACCCTACTCGCGAATTGCCTTAATCGGACTCGCATTTTACCGGTAACCATTACCGAGACTCATTTCCAATATTTTCTCTCATCATATTATTTTCTCTTTTTGAAGACATCCGCTACCGCTTCCAATTATACACGTAAAGGATTAGACGTAAATCTGGACACATTATTTGTTCGTCACGAAAAATTTCTATTCAATTACACGCTCCAGGAACGTAAAACTTTGTCGGACCGCTTTTGATAAACGTCAAATAAGCCCGAGAGAGCGTATTAGGGAAAAAACGGAAAGAGAGACGATAGGACGATATAATGGAACGGGAAATAAAGCCGACAGATGCAATCGTCTTTCACGACTGTCCTGTCAAAACATAAGTTGAGTTGTCGACTGAAAACGAGCCTGGTATCGTTACCGTCGCCTCTCGCTCAAATTTTCCAAATTTATCGAAGTCTCAACGCCCTTTTGTTCGAGCCTCTGTATACAAAAGTCAACAAGACGTGACTTTCCATGATGTTTATATCTCTAGAAATGTATTCAGGGGGCTCTTCGGAATATATATCATCCGTCCACGTGGAAGCGATTCCGAAAATTTAATGATGTAAAATATACGTGAATTGATCCATCGACGACTCGGTGTCATCCGACCGAGAGCGAGATATGTTACTCGACGTGTAATCCACTTCAGAGACGCTCACCGGGTCGGTGCAGCGATCACAAGGTAGAAAAAAATCCCCCGAGGGCCTGGAGTCATTAATTACGATGGGAAATAAATCGAAGGCAGATGCAGCGATGTGTCGAGGCAACAGGACCGAGCGCGACGGGTGATCGAATCTCTCACCCCTCACTCCTATGCGACAATAACTATTATGTTTCAACAAATACACAAAACGATACAGAAGCGTTGAGATTCGTGCTTTGCTCGACAGTCAAAACGCTTTTCGAGTTTGTGCCTTCAGGTATTTATTTTTCCTTATTTTTCGTTTAGCCCTCATCGGTCGCCCTTGACCTTTTTACGTATGTGCAGAAAGGTTCGAAATTTTCGAGTAAATGTCGCAAAACGTTTTATATTTTTTATTTGTAAAAAAAACAATTGTTAATTTTTTTATTTTTTTATTTATTATATTAGAATATGTAAATGTTTAAAAATTTGTAATTTTTATTTATTTATTGTTTATCGGATCTAAATTTTTACTAATAACGAATTTAGGAAATGAGTTTTTGTATTATTAGAGGTCTAACGTTAGAAAAAATAAAATTATATCTGACCGCACAGGAAGTAAAAAGGAGGAAAGTCGTTTCCTTGATAATGCGATATCAGTCTCGCTTTGATATCGAAACCTCACCAATGTGAGAAATTTTGACGTCTTCAACGATGAAATATTCCGAGGGAACATCGAAGAAATTTCTCACGCGAAATTTATTCAAGGCGACACTCAATCTCGACCCCGTGTCTCTCTTCATCTTGTTACTCCCTCATGTTGAAACAATGGGCTGGGACAACGGATTTTTCTTATTTACTCGGAGCTGCGATAAGGCTTCTTGAGGAAATTTCTATACGTGTATTACAGCCAGTACTCGAAGTATCAACTTTCTCGAAGCTACAAGAATTCTCAATTAACTGACAAAATTCTAGTTTTACAATTAACTTGAAATTTAATTTAATTCAATTATTCAAATTATGATTTTTATTCAATTTTTTTAATTTATTTTGGATTTTTTTAAAATTATTTTGTAAAATTTTGTTAATTTAACAAAAGACTCAAAATAAATTTAAATTGATTTTATCGAAGATTTAAAATGAAAATATTACCATAAAATGTTTTTTATCGTGTTAAATGATAGATTTAAAAAACACGCTTGCGTGAGCTCGGAAACAGCGGGAAGATTGTTTTTACAAGTAAATGTTCGATGGAGGGGCGTTGAAGCGAAGAAATCCGGATGGCATTAAGCTTGCACCCTCGTGCCGCGATTACGATCAGGGCGATCTTATGCGATATCGTCCAACCGGGGGCAAACGTGTATATTCGCTCCGTGAGCGAGCATTCTAAACCTTTTTTCCCCTTTATTGTTTCAAGCTATTCAAGGGAATCAATTAGAATGGATTCCAGCGTACCCTTTGGCAATTTAGAGGATTCGACTGTCGAAGTGATCAACGACTATTGAAAAATAAAATTACGTTTTTTTTTCATTACTTGGCGTCAAGACACTGCCGTGTCAAATGATATTCAAATTTGGAATTCGAAAACCATCAAAATCAGTCACAATCGATTAACTTTTATTTTGATCTGATGTTCGGTGAGTTTTTCCGATCCTCAATCTTAAAGTTCATTTTGCATTAACTAAATGTGAGTAAAATTAGATTTTTCGTACACGATTCTCTCTTATACTTCGACTTTATGGGTGTCCTAACCTACAAAACCTTAAGGGGTAACGCTCCTGGTTATATCACAGAAATGCTCCGTCTTGCCCCAATTTCTTTTCGCCCAAGCAGACAAAAAGTACCAACCACTTTTAAAATTCCGAATCATAGTACTACAACATTGCACAAGTCTTTTGCGCTTTCAGCTATGTACTTTTGGCACACCTTACCGGTAAATGTGACATCGGCGAACAGCCTTGCAATTTTCAAAAAAGCGCTCTATATTCATCTCCTGAATAGATCTCTGGCAGACTAGCATTTGAACTAGGATTAATTAGTAATAGCTACTTAGTATGTAATTGCGAAC
>JAPYYX010001439.1:0-37563 GCA_030522605.1 Cremastinae sp. B BG-2022a | reverse complement strand
TACAACATATTTTCTACTACAGCTTGGAGTATAATCCCGTAAATGTACTTGCCTCATTTTTTTACAGCATATATGCTGTTTTTTTGTAGATTTTACTTTTTTGACTTTCATATTTCTGTGAACATTTCGTACAAACTGTTCTGCCAATATTCGTCGTTTTTACAGTGCCATAGCGATGCATCGTTCGAAACAAATCTCCTAAAAACTAAAATTAAATTAATTAGTATTTATATAAGTTATTTACATTATTCAAATTAAAATATTTTCAATTTTTGCTTTTAAATATATCGATTCATTTTTGGAAAATTTTCTAAAAACTCATCGGCACGTTGTTTTTCTATTTGCTTAAGCGTAGTTTAAGTAAAAATAAATAAAACAAAAAGCAAAAGTTAATAGCAATGTAATAAAATACGACTAACGAAGAGAAAAGATTTTTTCCCCGCAGCTAGTCTTTGAAATTTCATTCTTTTTAGTATTCAAATTTCATATGAAACATGTAAAATTAATCCACAAAATTAAAAAGATTTTTGATTAAATCCTGATACTCTTATCTCTGAGCGTAGATGAAGATTACTTCGTTATCTTTTTCAAGATCGTACGAGCTGAGTCTTCAGTGCGATTCAAATCGAAACAAAATATAGAAACATAATAATGAAGATTTTAAAGCAAGAATAGAGAGCTGGAACAAAAAGATGAGAAAAAAGGTTTGATTTCGTCCAATGATCGCTCTCTCGGTCTTTTTGTTTCTCTCTTTCGTTGATTGATCGCGATCGAGCGAGTCTCTCGGCATATCTTTGTGTATACATGCATGCGCGTAATGTGTTGCATGCTGTCGCGAAGCTGCTATATTTGTGCTTTCATTGAGGGTGTCCGACGTCGGTGCAATGACCGCTACTCCACATATATATCGTCCTCTTTCTCCCTCTTTTTTCTTTCTCTCTCCCGCTCTCCTTCTCTGTTCGTTGATTCGAGAAGTGAGACCCGGCGATGACGCACGGCCAACCGTCCTCGAAATAACAAAAATTTATTTAACAAACAGAGAGACAAGAATGAGATGAGAGGGAGAAAGGAGAAGAGAAAATCGCTGTTGCGCCGAATTGCCCATCCGTCGCTCATATCGTCGCCTACCCAGTTTATTCAGACGAAATTTTAGTCATTCCCAAACGATAATACCATCTTTTCTTATTTTTATTTCCAATTTTCATCTGTTATTGTATTCGTATTGTCATCGGTAAAGTTTTCAACACTCTTTTTCACCTCTCGTTACTTTTTTTAATTCGATTAATTCCAAAGTTTTGGAGTTCAATAATCACGACTTATTTTTATAAATACTCAGCCCTTGACACGATAAAATTGACTGATGAATTTCTCACCCAGTCGTATATTAAAAATATATATTTCAATATAATTTCTTATAATTTTTTTTACTAGAAATATATCATTATGTTCATAAAAACATTTCAAATCAAATCTTCTTTCATTGGTTTAAAAAGTGAGCACAATTTGGACAAATGATTTTTGTATCTTAACAGTCCTGCATGAATGAATAATGTCAAACAAAATTTATTTTCAATATAAGATGTCCTGAAAATAAATTCACGCCGTCAATGAACAAATTCATGAAAAACTTTAAGAACTTTATTTTCTGGTTAGAAAATTTATCGAAATATGAATAAATTATTTATCGAAATTTTCTTTATACACAATAATAATAACAACTTTTATTGTTCCCTCATTTTTTTTTATTTTATTAAATATTATACATGTAAATCACAAATATTATCGATAATAATTATTGCTAATTATATTCGATAAAAAAATTAACAGAATACCTGTAAAAAATTGTACTTCATAAATTGTAATGTCAGTTAACTATAATACGGATAATTCTTTTCCTTAGTGTACATTAATTGAAAAAGTAACACATGCATTACAATAAGAATCGGCAGAATGGATGAATTCATTTTTGAAATATTTATTTTTCGGTTCAGCACGATAATTCTCATTTGTTTCAATGCTTTTTTTTCAAAGGAGCGATCTTGTTTGTATTTGCGTTGCACGAACCCCAGGTGCATCGCTCTCGTAAATTATTGATATGGCAAATTCGCCGAGAGACGAATAAATATTATAATCACCTTTGTAGCGTCTATTAAACGAGAGGAGATAAGACGGACATTTCGGGGGAGGGGAATGAGTAACGAGACGTTTTCGTTACGAGATTAATGAACTTGATGCTTTTACTCTCAACAAATAATCCCGAGAAAGCGATGAGGCGAACGGTCATAAAAAAAACATCCGAAATAAAATGAGCCCATGTGTCTTTATCTCGAAATTTTCCAAATCACACACCGTTCTTTGCGTCAGATCGGCCAATAAGGAAAACAAAAAATTAAAAAAAGATTCTCGCTTTCGTGCATTCCGCGACGGAATATAAAGTGTCTTGGAAAAAGAAAAAGTTCAACGACTCCAAACTAATCGAACAGGAGATAACGCTCTTCCGTTTATCAGTTCATTGAACCTTGTGCCACTTGCACATCAATTTCGCTGAGACAATTTTTTTTCTCTCTCGCGATTTTCATTTATTTTTCATTCAAGATGAATCGGGCTCTTGAAATTTTCTGGTTCATTGAATTCGCTCGTTCGAAAACACAGGAACATTTTTTGTTAAAAACTTGGCATTCGTGTCGTCAATCATCGAAATTGAATGAAAACAAATTGCAAGGTCGAATTTAAATTCGGCACGAAAATTGAGAAAAAGTTTCCTTGCTGGTGAGACCGAAGAAAAAAGAGTTAATCGTGATCAGAAGAATGAAAAATAAAAACGTGGAGAGAAGAGCAGATCGTGTCTTCTGAATTTGTGTAGGGAGAAGGAAAGAGAGCGCGAGCGAAGGCGAATGTCGAGTGGCCATAAAAGGCTGGCAACCTCGAGGAAGGTCGGTTCCATCGACTTCTCCCGAATGCAGTTTGCCCCGAGAGAGGAGAAACGAAAACGAAATAAAACGAGGAACCACCGGGCCTGATCCCGACGCCGGTTAAGAATCGTGGCTGGAGTCGAGGTCGCTCTCACTCTTTGGCCGAACCTGAACCAAGGTCGGGGGCGGACGACTCCTCTCCTTATCCTTTTTTCTCCGTATTTTCGCTTGCTGCTCTCTTTGCTTTTCGTTTCGCGGCTCGGTGCATTCGGCTCTGTGAATTTATTTTCGTACGCGAACGTGTGCGTATTTTTGCGCACATAACGAACAACTCCGGGCCCCGTCAGACGTGCACCGACCTCGAACCGTCCAAGGACCCTTTCGACCAACTTTTTGCACACCAGCCTCGGTACCGATCCAGCGTACATACGTACACACTCTTTCTCTCTCCCTCACGTACAGAAACTTCCAAAAAGTTATTCGCAGTCCTGCTCGCTTCAAGTACGAATTCTTTACCTAAAAAACTCGTATCGCCAAATCTAACAGCATGACTTCCAGAAATAACGAGACAGGAAAGATATTTTTCTCGCAAAATAATATTATTATTATAATTTTAAATATTTATATTAAAAACAGAGTTATTTAAATATATTTTGAAAATTCAATGGAAATGATAAATTTTTGATAAATTTACAGCATATGTGAAGTAAAATTCTTGTGTTTATAGAGGTAATGAAAAAAAGTAATTGTTAAAAAAATTAAAATTTTCATTAATTCACGAACCTTCACCCATGTGATTACATTTACAAAGTCAGAACGGAGTTCTATTGCTTCGTTATATCGATTCGATTGTGCCATGTCATAATTATCGCATGCATGATGTGCTCATTCCACTCTTCCATTATTCTGGATTTTATTTACATTTCAACCCTTAAATTAAAACACCGGGATTGTGTATTTTTCAAGAATTTCGATATGCGAAAAATAAATATTATGGAAATATGATGTTCGAAATCTCATGAATGAAACACCGTAAAAAAATTAAAGTACCCCGTTTATTCAAGATATTCTCGCATTTCATAGATACGCATTATCACTCGGTTTTCCTTATTCATTTCCCATAACAATAGTATAAAAGAGAGCAACCGCAAAATCGAGGAAAATTTAATACAATTCGATTCACGGGTCTTCTTGTTTTCGAACAATAGCGAAATCCAGTAGCGTTATTGGAAAAGACCTCTATATCGGGCTGCGTAAAAGAGAGCGATGCGATTCGAGGTCGGAAAAGCTCCCGCGTTTCGTTCTCTCTCGAAACTTTATTTGGGAAGTTATTGTACCAGCGACGATAAATCCCGTGGATCGAGGTTACAAAACGTTCATTGTACTAAAACCTAGCTTCGGCGCGATTCATTATTCCGGGCGAGCGAAATTAACCGAAAAGTTTTCGCGAGGGCGAAAATCGTCCGGCGCGAGAGCCCGAATGCGATTCCGCACCAACACGCTTGCGCGGATCTCTCTTTTACTCAACGAACATGACGTACATGCGTTATTTCGTATGTATAATGTATATGTACAACATAATATATATATGTATAAACGTATAACGTAGTACGAGCACGCACGTGTGTTTCTCTCCCTCCCCCGCATCCCTTTCGCGGATTAACGCACGCCACGGTATGCAGTTTCGCGTTTCGCAGCCGATACGCCACCGGTGTGGACACTTTTCTTCTCCTCTCACTCTCCATCTCTCTCTCTCTCTTTTTTCTTTTTGGCTTTTTTTTTCTTCCGCACTCAAATACATGGAATAGGTTCTCTGTTACTATGTTGCGTCTAGTCCATACACACACAAAAGCTCGCACAGGTATTCCATTCTCTCTTAGCCATTTTATTCAACGTGTCTCTGTTCTCGCGTATCCACGATTTTTACATCTGTGTGCGTCCAGATACAAGCACGTGCAGAATGAGTGGGCGAATTTGTCCGTAACGAGAGACAATGCTAACGAAAGCGAGGAGCGAGAGACAGGGAACGTAAAGAGAGAGAGGAGAGGAAAAAGTACATGGCCAGAGTAAAAGAGGTAGCTCTCAATGGTCAATGATATTATCGAAGCTAGTAATTGCAATTTTCTATATAACGAGAGTGTGATACAGTACTAATGCGTACTAGCGTTGTGATAATGATATTGCTGTCTGATAAAGGATCCCTTGTGTTTTTTTGACTAGATCTAGTTTTTACATAATAGGAATTTCTGGTTATTTTTCTTCTTTTTTAATCAAACATTTTTCATAATTAGTAATTTTTTAACATTTTCTAACAAGATAATTTAGTAAAAACTAAAGATTTATTGATTATATGAAACCTGCAGATTATGTAAGTTTTGTAAAATATCATAAATTCAAAAAACCGTTAACTTTAGTTCCAAACTAGTACCAAAAACACTGGAAGAACCAAATAAACTTCAGGGAAAAGAATGGAGTAACAAAAAATATAATTAATTCTTAAAAAACGTAACAAAAGCAATCATTTTGTCACATTCGAAAAATTGTCTAATTAATTTATTAATTTGCAGCTGTTCGACGATTTTTAGCACAACTCGTAAGCGAAGAAAAAGGAAATCATCGACTTTAGAAAAGACTTAGGATCTCGGTTAAGAAAGTGAAAGAGAAAACGTCGAGAGAAAGAAAACAAGAGAGGCAAGGATGAAGGAAAAGAGTATCAGTGGGTGCACCGAGCGCTCTCGCCCACCATCACTTCGGAATGATTTATTTATCATGGTCTACCTACTGCGCCAGTTATACCAATGCACTCATAGCCACCGAGTCCTCGAACTAACTGAGCCACTAACACTGATGTATATTTTTCAAGTTCCACTAGGAATCGTCACAGAGTGAGACAGAAACCAAAGGAGAGACAGGATTGAAAGATGTAGATGACGTTTTCCCTTTCTCCCTTTCCCTCTTTCTCTTTTTCTCTTCAGATTCAAGCGTTTCAGATCCCACCGTCGACGATTTATTTCACGTAGGTAGAAATACGCGATATTTGATTCACGACTATCGTCCAACGCATTCCCAGTCGCGTTTTGTATAAATGCATTTACATACACTGCTCGATTGATGTACTTCCACATCAGACCGGTTCAACTCCATTCATGCATTTTCTGGATTAAATCACTTCTTTCAATAGCTATTTATCATAATTAATTAACATTGTTAAGTTAAAACTTAATTCTCTACCTCCACGGGGTAATATGGATTTTTAGCCATTGGAGCTTCGACGCTGATATTTATTGAATTTAATATACCCATCCATATTCGATCATTTAGTTATAATTGAATTGGAGAAATATTTTCGATAGAGGTATCAATTTTACAAATTCGGTTGCTTTTTTCCATCTTTGAGCGGATTTATTTAATTTAGAGCTTTTCTAGGATTTTGGCTCTGCTTCAGTTTCTTCGGCACTCTCGGATTCATCATTTTCTCAGTTAATATAGAAGTGTTCCTACAAATGGATAGCCACCTCAACATTTATAGTGTTTTAGTAGTTTTAGTTCATTCCAATTCCAAGTTCCGGAGATTCGAGAGTAAGAATAGTAATTCCATAGAGGAACATGGCACCTCATTCCCTCTCCTTATTAATCCTTGATTACCGGCAGTAATGGACCCGTGGTCGGTGTGGAGTTTCGGCGGACCTACGAATTAAGCGACATTAGGTGCGACCAATACGTGGATAGGTGACCGCTTAACTCGCACCGACTGACCGGTCTGAGCGTGGGAGGTGACTTTTTCTGGAACTTTCAAGGTTTGACAACTTCAAAATACCCAGTAAAGGCATCACCGAATATGAAGGCATATACACATGAAGGAAATGAAAGGCATAAAAAGCTGTAAAAACCCGAAGAGGGTGTGCAGGGTAAACTCAAGGTTATTAATCCTTGATTTTACACCGTTGACTTTCAACATCTTCCAACTCGCAATAACATCATTGCAATGTACTACAGCCCAACAACTATTTAAAAGCTATAAAGTTCAACATGCCAATTGAAGGTCACAATCCTAAATCCATTACTATTAAATCAACACAATGCCCCATGAGTGCCTCTTAACTTAGTTACTAATTTTGAAAGCCGTTAGAGATAATTTTACGTAGCACATGCTCCAATCGGATGTTGGAAAATTGAAAAGGATATTTAAAAAAAGGCGAAATGAAGACACACGCCAGTTTGTAATAAGCCCGAGCAACAGGTTGTGCATGGCCATAGAAGATACGCGAGTAATTCGAAAACAATGTTGACCTACGAATTGAATGTGCCAATTGGCACGGGTCTATGTTCACCTCTGGTGCATTCTCGCTGGTAGAATATGGGCTATGTGTACGCATATAGAGACATGCAGAATTGTGAATGCAGTGAGTGTGGTCAGGGCAGGCGTTGGCCAACACGAAATACGTGGCGAGCGGGGTCGTTGAACTCTTTATTCCACTCGAGCAGATGCGGGCTCCGTGTGCGCTTTCGTTCGCTTTCGCCTCGTGCGTTCATTCTATACGTATATATACATATGAACGATGCGCAAAGAGAATCGTCGTCGGAACGTTCAACGATTGAGATATCGGTCCTTCCCAGCTATAGGTCGCACTCAAAGATAATAATAGCTAATTGCCGGCAATGGAATAGTTTGCGACTACGTTCTCTCACTCTACGTTCCTCTCTTCTATATCTCTCTCACGTCTATACAATGTATGATTATGCACGCAAAGAATTATATTCCAGTGTACCAGTTCCCAGCTCTCATCCATTCATTCGTTTCGATGTAGCTGATATTAATTGTGATTTTTTTCTCCGCTTAAACCTTGACCGCTTGTGCGGTCTATTCGAAAGACAATTTTCATCGCAGAAATGTACTTTGAAGCTTGAGAAACATCAGCGTGGAACACTGTATTAAAAAATTCTTCGACAGTATTTGAGCAATTCACTTATCTTTTGCTTCATGTCTTTAATACACAAAAAGTTGAAGATGATTCTAATCGGTGAAAATAAATTAGTCGTTTATCGACTAATCGGAGATTACAAAAAATGAATATTTTAATATTAATAGCTTCGTTGCTTTAATAGCTTTCAACAGAAGTTTGATTGGAAAATGATTGTAGTAGCAGCTCCGAAGTTCAGCAACAGACACCAGCAACGGGAGTAGGAACGACGCCGACGTTGGTGACGGCAAAGCGCTAAAAGGTTCGCTCGCTTGCTTGCCTGTACGTGTAATGTCGCAACTATACGACCCACTAAAACGTAACGTCTCCGTGGACTTGCATAATCGGACAGTCACTCGTACTCGTAGTCAAACGAGCGAGAGACCTGAGAAAGATTCTTCAACGGCTGCCATGTGTCAGTGAATATGTCTTGCGCGTGTGTGCACAAATATGTAGTTGGCTCTCAACCCGAGAGAGCGATTCGTTTCGAAGAGAGAGAGAGAGAGAGAAAGTGAGAGAGAAACGAATGACACACACGCTGCTTTTGTCTATTTAGCAAAAAATGGTAAACCGATACGATGACGCGTGGGTGCAGTCGAAACACTTCGGGGCCACCTTGGAGAACGTCGAGAGGGAAAACAGCGAACAAAGAACACACACGAAATCTTATTAATTCCAAATGTTGCATGTTAAAAGTAGTTTTATCATGGAGAAGAAGAAGAAAAAATGACGACTTAACATCGATTTTTGCCGATGCAACGCTTCAGGGACGATAATCGACGAGACGATCGAGTGACCTCGGTCACACCTGTTCTCCCCATTTTATTATCACCCTGAAATTTGAACTCGGTATCGAACACCTTTACGTACGAGCATACGCGAAACGATATAATATATCACGCGTATCGATCGGAGAGATGAAAAAATCGGTTACCAAAAAAAATCAACGAGGAAGAAATCATCGTTCTGGTGGTATAGTTAAGGGAGCGAGGACTGTAGTCGCGGGGAACTCGTTTTGCTGGTGCAATAGCCGGCGAATTCTTCGCTTTTGGCGGACAGTGTACGAGGGGTAGGGGGAAGGGGCCCGGGCTGAGTTGCCACGACGATGAGGAGGAAATCGGAGGGGAATTAGCCCGTGGCGAGGGGAGAAGGCGCGGTATGCGGGGACCGTAAAAGCCGTGCTCGGACGTAGAGCGGAGGGACGGGGCCGGGAGGGGGGGGGAGGTTCCTCTCTCACTAACGCAGCGGTTGGGTGAGGTCAGTGTCGGCCGGGTTGGACCGGGCCCCGAAGCTCGAGCGTTGGACTTCCCCCTCTTCCCTCCTCCTCACCACCACCACCATCACCGAGCAGTACACAAAAGCCTCCGACACTTTTTATTTTATTTCTCCATTCTTTCCTTCTTTCTTTTTCATACACGTACTAGCGAATCGCTGTTGTATATTTCTCAACACTTTTTCGTTTTTCTCTGTATGGGTTGGACCCGAGTCGTGATGCCTGCTGTGCCTTTTTTTCTTTTTTTCTCTCTCTCTCTCTCTCTCTTTCGCTCTCTCGCTAGACCCCTACTTTATGAATCCCCCCTTTCATTTCATTCCTTCCTTCCTTCACGACTGCGTTTCATCTCTTTCATTCTCTCTCTCTCTCTCTCTTTTTTTACCGCCGTGATGTGCGTCGCTGTGAGCGATGCGATTCATGCTGCAACTTGTGTACATCTGCGCCGACATCAACGGACTCGCAAATATTCGTGTACACGAGGATCATTTCGTAATTGTGAAAAGGGCACTTCGGGCCCCGCGAAATTCGCGACCCGATCACCGATACGTCCTTCTCGCTTGGAACAATTGACGCTAACATGCGCGTCCGCGCACGTGTACGAAACTCCGGAGTGTGCGTACACCGCGATCGCGCGTCACGATCCCGCCTATGCGCGTTTTTGCGAACGATGCTTGGGTGCAAAGGGGAAAATAATGGATGAGAAATGGGTTCTGTGAAATCGAGCTCTCTCTCTTTTTATCTCTCTCTCTCTCTTTCTCTGTACTCCCGTCTCGATGTCTCTCTTGATTCAGTTTACCAGTCTATAGATTCATTTGATCATCGTCCCCGTCTGACTTGCGGCGTTTGAGTTATTGCGAATTGTTGAGGATTGAATTATTAATGCGATATTGCGTGATTATAACGTTGTAACGCGATTCCATGATTTAACGCAATTTTATTTTGCAGTACAGAAGACCAGAGGAAATCCGATCGCGTTGCAGAAGAATGCATCACAGACCCGGTAAAGGAAGAGCAATAAAAAGTGAAGAAGAGAGAGAGAGGGAGAAAAAAAACTCCTCGGCCATCGGTTCTTACTCCCCGATTGCTGAAATCGTAAAAAAGTATCGTGATTTACGGCTTGAAAAACATTTAGGCGCCCCTTTCGGAATATTTAACCGCGAAAATAAATTTTTATTCATCACCGGCGCGCTGAAGAAGTTTCAGAGCTCTCTCGTCGGCGTGCGTGAACGCGCTTGCGCGCGCGCACACGAAAAGGCGCGCTGGAGTTTGCGAGAGAAGGTTTCGCAGTGTTCGCCAAGAGGTGCATCGCCCTCCGTCGCTGCGTCAAGGCCAGCGAAAATACTCGCTCGCTCGCTCGCTCGGGCTCGCTCAGTCACTCGACTAACCGCCGAAAGCCTCTTCCACGTATACCTTCCCTTCATTCCTCTCTGCCGAGGCTGCTTGCTTGCTCGCTCGCCTGCCACGCTCTTCCCCCTTTTTTCCTCCGCCATTGCCCCCCGTTCGGGCTCTGGGGCTGTCGCCGCGGTTCTCTTCGCTTCTTTTTCCTTCCTCCTCCCGCCCCCCCCCCGTGCTCTGGTACTCTTCTCCGAGTTTCTCTCTTCCCTCCTTCCTCCTCCTTGTTCTCTTCATTCTCTCCCCCCGCCGCGCTCCCCCTCCCCCCAACGTCCCTTGCCTCCTGGTATTACCTCTCTCAACCGTGGACTCTCTTTTGCTCGCTGTTACGGCCGCCACTGCACTTTACCGTCCCATGCATCGCTCCAGATGCATCGCGAATTCTTCGATTAAGCGCTACCGTGAAATTACCTCGACGGAAATTCGAGTACACACTTTGTTCTCTATCGATGAAATTTCCTTACTTGATGGGTGACGAAATTTTGTTAACTCTGATATTTACTGCAAAACTGTAGGTTTTTGATTTTGTTAATATTTTGTTTGCGTCGGATTTGTTGAATTTTCCATTGAATGAGATCGGAAATAAAAAATGCATAAAAATGGTTACGAGCGGTATAAAAAGAATTGATTCGTTTAACAATGTACGGTGGAAATACGAGCAGAGGAATCGTATTTTTCTCCCGCCATGTCTCCGATTCATTCTGAACTTATTTATCTCGAATCCGGTCGGTTAGGCGCGGTCTTTCGGTGCAGAGTCACTTGAGAAATCATGGCGAGCTCCCGGAGCGTTGTAAAATGGAGAACTCGCCATGGGGCTAGCAAAACGCGGGGAATGAGGTTCGCTCTTCCACGGCGCCGGAGCGCAGGCCCCTTGGGACCCATGAGACGGTCCCTGGCGTACGGATCGACCAGAGGAAGAGGAAAGAGGACAGGAGAGACGCGAACGGAGGAGCGAATCCAGGCTTCTCTCGTTCCGAGACAAAAGTATGGAATCGAGAATTTAACGGTGGGGGAACGCGAAGGGACCTCGAGCGTTTTCGGCTTGAGAATGCGCAACGAAAGGAACGAAGGGATAGGTTAGTTTCACACACACCTCCAGGGCCCGGGCCCATTTTCTGTTTTTTCTCTTCTTCTTCTTCTTCTTCTTCTTATTTCTCATCGCGAAATCTCTTTCTCTCTCCTTTTGTTCCTTTTTTTGGGCCGCCAGGCAACAGGCCCCTGCTTCCTCGTTTTTTTGGGCCTTCTCTTGCGAGTACCCTCACCTCGATTCTCCGCAAAAAAGAGGCATCGCAAGGATTCGAAGGACGTAAGCAGAAAAATTCGAGAGCAAACTCTCAACTCTCTCGACGCCCTTTTTATTCCCTTCTCCCTCGTCCTTGTCTCATTTCGCTGCGTTTGGCTCTCCTAAATTGACTCCGCATTCGATGCAGCAGGAAAGAAAACTCGGAGAGAAAAAGAGGGACGCGAAGGAAGAGAGAGATAGAAAATTTGTTCTCTCGTTTTTTTTTCTTTCTCTCTCTCTCTCTCTCTCTCTCTCTCTCCTTGGATCCCGGTGATTCTTGCTCCTGTGCTGCGATTGGTGCCGCTGCGTTTCTCCCTGTTATAACCCAATGAAGATGTTATTCGCCAACTTCGTACACTCGACGACTTTGTCCCTCGTTTTCTCTACATACGCACTTAAGTTGCAACGCTTGTTATCCAACAATTTGCCTCCGCGATTTTTACCATCCTTTTCTCCTTTTATTTTTTTTTGTTTTCGAATCAAGGATAAATTTCCACTAAATATCTTCAATTTTTGGTCATTCTTTCAATTACAATAAATTCGAGATACGAAATTCAGTTTTTGAGCTCGTTGCAGTTTCAATATTTGAACAAATTGAATTGAGCAGATATTAGAGATTCTTTCATTCTCCATAGATAAATAAACTGAAATTACTGTCGATTTTGATCATCTACAAACCTCTACTAACTTGTTTCTCAAACTGAATATTATCTGAATATCAAAAAATATATTATGAAAATTTGCATGATCAGTTCAAACGTGTTAAATATACGAGTATTTTGAAAATGAAGTTCAATTTTTTATCCTCCTTGGACTAAACTTTAATTATAGTTATTGAGAAGAATAAAATTAAATGAAAAGTTGAAGATTTAAGAGTCACGAGATTTCTCGAACGATTTGCATATTCAGTCTGTGTTAGGTGGAAGTCCGTACACTATCTTTTCCTCGCTAATGTAAGTCTCGTGTATCGAACTGTTGGAGCCTCCATTTCGCGAGCTTTAATGCATATCGTTCTCTCGAAAATACCAGGAAGGAGGCCCAATTTGTGTTTCGACCGTTAGAATCCAGTAACCGAGCTGACTCTGAATCTCGAAAATTTAAGGGCCACGAATGCTATCTGTGAACGAGGAAGAAGAAAACACAATTAGAGTGACTGGAAGTAGAAAATCTCGAATAGGAAAGTGGAAATGGTCCGTATTGACATGACGAAGAAAAATTTTCAACATCTCATTTTATCGCTTTTGTTTCAAGAAAATTTCCACTTCATTTTTTCACATTTTAGACGCGAGAAAATTGCGATTTTCGCGTAATTGCAAGGTTGGGAAATTTTTTTACGTTTTTTACTAGATATATGTATAAAATTATTTTAAAAAATTCGATGTATAAATATTATAAATAAATGATCATTTCAAATTGTATTTTAAATTCAGTAATCTGTATTAATTATCGAATAGTTTAAGAAGTAATATCAACAGAAGAATATACATTCACTACATAATAAAAAATTGTTGAAAATCAATGACTCGGTTATGTGTTAAAGTTGTAAAAGCAATAACGACCAATGTAAAGTTAAATTTATCTCAATCTTTCAACATTTTCATAAAATTCTAAACAATCTATCGTCTGGTAAAATTAACAATATGTATACTCATGATAAAATTACTAAAAAACGACCAACTTGCAGTATAAAAATATTTTAGAGTCAATCAAGTAATAATTTTCAAGTACATTTTGGGTATAAACTTTTTGTACGACTATGGGACAGAGAAAGGACCACGCAGGTCACTTCCTGAATCGATTCTTCTGTTTTTGTTCAAGCCTGATATCCATGCATAGACATGGAAAAAGTATGTATATGGAAACTCGTGTACTTGCACAAATATACAGACGCAACGCCTCCATTCTCCTCGTAAGAAAACCACGCGGTCGATGCGTAATGTCCAACGTAACTTTACGAGGCGTAAGCGATGTGGCAAGAAGAGCCTCGAACAAGAAAGAACGAAAAAGAGAGAGTAAAAGGGTAAGAATGTATTACGAATAGCTGTAATAAGCTCCGTGGTTAAGGTTAAGGATATGCAACAAGAATGCATCGGAATAAATTGAAAATTTACGAAGGTTCATTTTCCTTAATTAGTGTTCAATTGTAAACATTAATTTTTATTTCATTTACCTCAGATTAATCTCTCAGCTAGTAAAGTATAATTTTTATTTTATAATCAATTTTTTTATTAATTTGTAATTGACCGAAATCCCTAAATTTGATGAGAAGGGATAATTTGAGTGCAACTTCCAAAAACAGTGTTGAGATGAACGTAAAAATAAATTTACAAAAATCAATTCAATTTCAGCGATAATATTAAGTAATTGGAAATTATTGATTACAAAAAAGTCCTAAAATTAAAATGGCCCTGGAACTTATTTTTTTCAAAAAGATAATAAAAAATTAAAAATGATATTTATTATTTGAATTTTTAGACACGTGAAAGATGAACTTTATTCTTTTTCTAACTGTATGGATGTTGCAAAAATCGCGTCATAAAGAATAAAAGTAGCGTTAGCTCTCGGAACTACAATGGACATTACCTTAAATATCCTTGCTCCGAGTCTTCACCGCAACTCTCTCCGCGTAAGCATTTTGACGTCGTCAAATGCGATATTCCCAGTCAGTCATTAAAGTAAAATTTATTACTGCTAATTGTCGTAATTTTGACAGAACAACGACGAACGTAATCGACTCCTTACTATAAAAATACACAAGAAAATAAGGCGCGTCCCCGTTTCGTAATGAATTTAATATCAAAAAAATTCAAGGACGGGATTATGCGAGAAATTTTCGACATCTGTAAATCGATCATATATTCAGATGTCGGCATCAAGGCCACAGGAAACGATCGTGATCGCGTTTGAGGTGAAATTTGCGCGTGAAGATCGCACCTGCGATTTCGCTGCAGTCTCGAATCGCACAAACGAGAGACCTAAGAATTAAAAAAAGGAAGGAAAAAAATACCGCCTCGTTCGGACACGCGTTTCGCCATGTGTCTCGTAATTTACGAATGCAATCATTCATTAGACGGTACTTAATACTCTCAATCCAAAAAAAGAGCAATTCTTGTTCCATTCTCGATATACTCGGAGAAATTTTTTCAGCCCTCGAAAATCGTTCCCTCGATTCACGAACTCGGTGCTAGAAAACAGCTGCCACCTCGTGTATTATTTCGATCAATTGAAATTCACGCTAATTTAGAGCAAAAAACGAGACGTATATAATTTTGCGAACAGCCTGAAAACGTTTTACCCTTTTCGTCTATCAAAATTTTGTCGACGATCGTCTCTGTAAAATTCAATTCTGACACGTTTCTCATTCCCACTAAAATACGCTTTTATTGTTCCGCGAGGATCGATGATCGATCGGAGACGCGAGAGACTTGTAACACCGAGTCAAGAAAAAATCCGATAAGAAAAAGGGCTCTTTCCGGACTTACCACTATCCGTGGAATCGCGAATAAGGCAATCCATCTTTTTCCACGGACGATCGCATTTGTAGAAAATGTGGGAGAATCGTCGTGTCTCGATCGATCGTAACTAATGACGATTCTCCCGACGTATATACCTGACAAAGAAGAAACACAAATGACATCTTCGCGATGTCAAAGTAATCGATGTCGAATGATTTTTAACATCGAATCTAATCTTCATCGTATCGATCTCTTCGCTCATTTTTCACAGAGTCTAAATTAACAGGAAATGGCGATATAAGAACGTTAAAAAGCGCGAGTGTTGTTTCGCTCATTTCTCTCTGTTTCTTACTTTTTTTTCTTTTTTTTATGTGTATAATTAGGCCTGGCAAAAGGAAACAACGTGACCGCGCGATGATGAGAGTCGAGAGCACGAAACGAGCATCAACCACCGTGTTGCCGGTATACGATATCGTACAGCGAGCTTGTTTCGTTCTATATACAGGTTTATATTCAAGTATATATATATACATATAACGCGAGGCACTGGCCCTGTGATCGAATAAATAGTAGCGTAAATAGGCCGCACGAAATTAGCAGTTGCCGCGCGAGGCGAATAGCATTTAAGATTTTATCTGCTTGTGGGAATGATGGCGCGAGGGGCGATTCCATGGGGGCTGACTCCTCTTTTTCCCCCTTTTTTCCCTCTTTCATATACGAAATACGTTTTCCTTTTATTATTTTTGTCTCTTGCTTCTCGCGCACATGCGGCATTATTTTTCTTCTTTGTTTTTCGATCTATCGGAGCATCCATCTTTCTTGCTTTTTTCTTCTCGTTATACTTCGAGAAGAGCAGCTGCGTGTCTTCATGGCCGGCGGACGAAACCGCGAAGATACAATGAGGAACGAGAATTCAGAGGCTTTGGCATTCTTACCGAACTCTCTTTCCCCCTTCTCTCTTTATTCACGAATACACCTCCATTTATTGCACTTCGCCTTCGCGCTCTCACGCGGCCGCAAAATTCCAAAAATGTGCATGCCTCCGCTCGGCCCGAATTATTTTATTCCGCGAGAAACTTGAAGAAAATTCACGATTTAACACGTATCTCGCGATCGTGAGTACATTTTACATTGAATTATTTTTATTTTGCTTGGTATATTTTGGTTTTTTAGAGCGTATTTGGAAATTGATTGACATGCAGTATACTGGAAACGAAAATACACACAACCTGAATACTCGTTTGTTACCATAATTTTATAAAAATACGTATTTATATAATAACTAAAAAATATAAATAAATAAATTTAAAAAAACCTACAAAGAGCGTGTGAAGATGGTTTTAATACGTATCTCAGAAACAAGCTTCAAATGTCTTTTTTTCGTGTTCGTTTCTTGTTAAAAATTCCACAAATCTTTGTATCCAAATCAATTGGATTTTTTTAATATTGCAAAATATTTCCATGTGTATTTCTTTTTTGCAAATTTCGATATCGATTTTCACCAAATTATTGTGCAAAAACGAAATTTTCTCATCGCTTGAAATATACACCAACATTAGATTTTGCTTCGTCGGTGTCATCGACAGGCTAGAGCAATAAGCTTCAAAGTTACGAATTTCCGAATACGAACGATTGTCCTTATTCGAAAAATGTAACCGTACGCCTAGGCGTCCCGTTGTTCACCAATTATCGAATTTCACGTAGCCAGTGAGTTTTCGAACGAATATATCAGTTTCGGTTTTCATACTCGGATAATTCGAGCGTTGCCGGGTCGCTTCGGAGCGCACGTATTAGGAAAATAGTGAAATATATAGCGCGTATCAATCAATCGCGATACATAGATTAATAAAATATGACAGTCGGTTTGTGCTAGCCCACGCAGATTTGCGTGTGGGTTAGCACACCGAGAGTTTCTATGGTATTTCTCTGTTCCGGGCTGCATGACGTTCGTCGCTTGTTACAGACGTTACGAAATATGTTACACGGTAGAAGGGAGCGTCGTTATAACTTGCAAAGCGCAAATTCGTATACGACACGGTCGAGTGGGCTTCATGCCACCCGGTATAGTCAAGAGCACACAGAGAAATTTTCATCCTCGTATACATATTTATGTAGACACGAGCGGAGAAATGTTCGCGGATGTGTATGGAGGCGCATTATAGTTGTATAGGTAACCCCCGATGCAGTTGAAGCACGCTGTGGAGAGTTGCACGGCTAGCTGGTGTGCATTATGCTCGCGAAAGAGCCAATGGCCGCCGACGGTTCCCTTTGACCATGGGCCGCGGTTAGGGGGCGCCGACCAAGAGAAGCGCCGGCCCGATGAGGAGCCAACCGAGAGTACACAGAAACGGAGATAAAGAGAGAGAAAATAAATGAGTCCGAGGAGGAGAGAATGAGAGAATCGCTTCGATGCGTCAGTGAACGCGATCGATAGAAATGATTCCATAGTAGCTCAGAGATGAGCCGGTGCCTGTACGCTCTTTGAGCATTCCTCTTTCCCTCTTTTACTCATTCTATACCTTTCCTCTCCCTGCACTCTCTACACTCTGTGTACACAGGGACGTTGCGCGACGAATGATTTTTTTATCGAAAAATAATTGTCAGAAAATCAGGGACGAAAATCCAGACGATATACATTTTTTTTGCGGAATCGCATCGATGAGGTAACCAATTTCTATTCTATAATATTGGTTAAGCTACTTTTCAAATTCTCTGTCAGGATATCTGATACGAAGATATATCGCCTGTACCGATAAAAATCGACGAGGAGAGATTGGAATGATCGGCACGAAGATAAGAGAGAGAGAAAAAGGGAACGAGATGAGAGGAGGAACGGAGCGTACAGAGCTCTCTGGTACACCGCTGCGCTTATTCGTAATTTCGAGAGTCATCGTGACGAAGGGTTGCGCAGGAAATATGGCGGAAAGGCAAAAATCGAGACAAGGAAACGGCGGGGAGGAGCGACGATGAGAAGCACTGTCGTGAATAAAAAAGAGACGAAGAAACGCGACAAGGAGAGAGGACGATGATGAACCAGAAAAAGAAAGAGAAGGGAATACAAGAGTTTATAAGAAGGATGAAGAAGAAGAAGAACGAAGAAGAAGAAGAAGAAGAAGAAAGAAAAGAAAGAAAGAGAAGTTGAGATTTCGCATACGAAAGAGCAGGAGCAAGAGAAGAAGGCAAGGACCCGTGGACAATGCGTGCTCCGTGGAATAAACGAGCTCTCTGTGCACGCTAAGATGGACTATGCTCCTGGTGGGGAAGAGATTCGAGCTCTTGCCAACGATCGGGCTCACCGACGCCAAGGCGTTCGCTCGTCTCGTATGCGTCGCGCCGAGGGACTCATTCCTTCTCTCTTTCTCGTTTGTCGGCTTCCGAGAGAGCGCGGAGTCTGGACGGAGAACTTGGCACGTCCGAGAGAAGAGAAAAAGAGAGAGAGAGAGAGAGAGCGAGAAAAGAAACGAAAGAGAGGGTCGCCGGACTGGCTGGAATTTAGGGTAGGTCGTCGGATTCGTCACGGCGAAACTCCATTTTCGATGAAAAAAAATCACCATTTTGCCTCCGTAGAGATTATTCAGGCCTACGATGAATAAAAAGGCTCCCCCACCAGGAGGCAATCACCATTTTATTGTGCGTTCGCGTCTACCATCGCCCAAATCGCTCGTCAAATCCGGTTCGCTGCGCGAGAAACCGGTTAATGTGTGTTTGAGGCAGGTCGCGGTTTCGGATTACCTCACTTTTTTATTTCATCTCTCCTGCCGAGAGAGCCCATCGACAATAAGCACAATTAAAGGCTTCGTTCGAACCACCCTCTCCTTTATAATCGTGAATCAAGCTCTCTCTCCATCTTTTCCATTGTCGTAGCTTTTTTCCAGCGCAGTTTCCTCGACGTGCACCGCAATGAATCGTTGAGGTCAGCTCGTTTCATATTGTCATCGCAGAAGGAACCCTGCAACGCTGCAGAGGAAAAAGCCTCGACGCTGGGAATTGGAAGCTCTTGGTACACATAGAGGCCTTCCTCGTACAGCGGACAAATTGAATTCACCTCTAAAAGGGGAATGGGTATATATACGCGCGGGTAAGAGGCTTTTGAGAAAACACCTGGAAATTGGGGTAGGTTCGCTCAACCGTTCGCTTCGAGCAAATCTCCCGCCTCTCTTTTCTCCTTTCAATGATGATTTTTTCGTCCTCTCCGGTCCTGGACCAATCCCGACCTTCCGCTAATACCAACGTCTTTTAGATGCGAAGCGAGTAACCCTCCGAGACGTTCAAGGCACTCCGAACCCTCCTCGTAGTATTTTTTACTCCTTTTACTTTTTGCCCTTGTTTTAATGTTCTTCTTTTCTTTTTTGCTTCACATGTTCTTTTCTGGCGATTCGTGGAAGGCTGCAGACCGGCGAGTTCCAGTTGGTGCCTGGAAAGGCCAGCCGCGGGAGAAATTGATGAGAATCGAGCGAGAGAAGAAGGGGACCGAGGGCTACAACAGCTGGATATTCGGCTAGGTCGGGTTTCTGTCCCCCAGAATTCAGTCCTTGGACTCTGCCTACAAGCGGATACTCCATTTTTATTCTGGGTTTATTCCTCGCGGTCCTGGGATTCGTCCAGAGCTTTTTTTCTCTTTCTCTCTTCATCTCTCATTCCCGCTCGATGTGCATATGTGTTATCCCAATCTCGACGACCGACAAAAGGAACATGGACTTCTTTATCGCTCGATCTTGAAGAGCGTATACGCTTCCAAATCACTCGGTATTTCCCTCGAAAGCGAAACTTCGAGGATAATGCAGATCGGCAACATTGTCGGTGGAATGAAGACGAACGGGCGGCTGAAAAGCGACAGCCGATCGAGGACGTGTACGCGTCCTGGAATAAAAATGGAGAACGCGAGTTGAAGTGGAAGCGCATTAACAAGAAGAAAACGAGGAATCATGATGACAGAGGGAGATGAAGAAGAGAATGTGAAAAAAATGCGACGAATAAAGGAAGACGAAGAGAGAGAGAGAGATAAATATGGAGGTAGAAAGAGGAAGAAAAAGAAGAAATATATAAGAGGTAGACCTGGATGCTCGGGACTAACGACGATGAAGAAGCAGGAGCGTGACTCCCCCTGCCCTTCCCACTTTCCCTGAGCCACCCTTCCTGTCGTTTTTTGCCTGTTCCGAGTCTCTCTTTGTCCAAATCGTTCTCGGTCGCTTGCTCGTTCTCGCTCCTCTTGAATCAGCTCGGTCGACGCGTTCTCGCCCCACCAACCGACCGGGCCGGTGAGCCAACTCAATTTCTCCTCTTTTGGTACCCAACTTCGAGGCTCGCTCGCTCCTCGCGACGGGACTCGCCCCACTCTCTCACGGGTTCCTCGCGGGGCCCCTCTACGCCCCACTCATCGCGAGTGTATCGCTCTCTCGCTCTCTCTCTCTCTCTCTCGCTTTATCCCGCTCGCTCCTACGTTTCGTCGCATCGCTCCTGCTTCTGGGTCCTACGGCCATTGATCCCGACCTTCACGCGCTCGCCGAACGGACGCTCGCTCGCGCGCGCGATCCGAGACGCGAAAGCGAACTTGCCGAACCCCGAACCTGCCGTAACTCGGTTCGAGTCGAGCCCTCATCGTCTTTCGACGTCGTCGACGCTCTCTTCGTTTCCTCTCGCCGGGGAATCTTTCTCGCTCGTCTTTTTTCCTTCTCCTTTTACTCTCGTTCATTCTCTCTTTCTCTTTCATTTTTATTCTTTTTACCACTTTTTGTTGCCGTTCCTCCTGCTGGACCTCGCTCTCTCTCTCTCTCTCTCTCTCGCTTCGCAATTATAAATATATATACGCGTCTTTTCAGCTCCCCGAGTACGAAGACTCGGGCTTGCCGAACTCTCGAGTACACGACGTCCTTCGAAGCCATTTTTAATCTCTTCCGTTCTCTCCGCGAGCAGTGATTTATTTTATTTGCGCTCTTTTCTCCTCTCCTCCTTCATTTATAACGTGTTCCTTCGGATCTCGATGTGCGTGGCGAGCGAAATTGCCGAAGGAAAGAAAATCGCGATACCCGAGCCTCGCAATATATTTCAACGCATGCTTGACAAAGTCCTTATATCCCATGCGCAATTTGGTACGCGTATACATTTTCCCATTTCGTGAAATTATTCACATATGGAATTTTTAATCGCCCTCTTAAACATGTCAGAATAAAGGACACTTTTTTCCTTTTTTTTCAACGTTCGATTAAGATGTTATGAATTTTCATGACGCGTACTCGCTGGCAAACTAGCAGGTACTACTCTCGAGGATTTTCATAATTTTATGAGACCAGTATCCCCATTCGAAGTAACCCACGAGTGCGTGAGGAATCCCGTCTCGTTCCCTCAGAGCGTTGATAAATATGGAAACATTTTTTTTTTTCGTGTGGCAAGCAAAAAAAGATTCCGTTACGAGAGCGAAAAAAATTCAACAATGTTTAAATTGGATTACTCGATAATGTGAATTGTTCTCCGAGATTTATGCAATTCTCGCATAATTTTATGACCGTATTATCGATTAAAATGGCGGAAGTCTTTATTGCATCTTCGAGATGTTGCACATTGTAGGATAAAAAGAGAAAAAGAGTGAGTGAGAGAGAGAGAGAGAGACTTTAAGTTTCACTCGCTGCATGCCTTCGCGGGAAGGAACGTTACGTGAATAAAATAATTCGAAACAAGGTTATTGGCTTCGCGCGAGTTGCAGCTGGCACTACGAAAACATCAGCGCTGGAATGAGCAGACAAGAGCCTTCCTCTCTCTGCAACCACAACGGGCAGCCTCTAACAGCCCGATGCACGATAATGTGCACAGTGCAATTTTTCATCGCGCAGCCTTCACTCCGGTTCAATTTTTCCTTCGTCTTCGTCAATGTGTTTGAGCATGTACATTTATTTTTCTAGAGGAAAATAAGTCGTGAACGCACCTTCCTCGGGTCGACCAAAATTACAACCTGCAGAAATTCTTCTTTTCTTCCGAAAAAAAATGATTCCGACGATTTTACAGAATATTTGACAATTCGATTACTTTTTTGAAAACAAAAATTGAGTGAAAAAAGAATTTTTTCGTCGTACGGGACATTTAAAATGCCACAATAATCAAACAAATTCTTGCAGTACTTTGTTTGAAAATAATGTTGCCAATGTTTGCTCTTTCTGTCTTTCAATACAACGAATGGTCAAAATTTCTTCGGCACGTTGATAGAAATGATCGCTATACGAAAACCATTGATTAAAAATCATCAAAAACTAGAATAATAAGTTTGGAATTTACTTAGAATTTATGGGAATTCAAATTCGATTTAAATTCTCAAAAATTTAAATCATCAAACAGTTATCTCTTAAGTCCGGAAAGAATTATTTATCACAATGAATCCTACGTGGGAAAACTTTTTTTTGGCATTAAAACTGATTTTGGAAGATCAGTATTCTCGTGAAATTTTATTGAAATGAAAATTGAAACGCAATTCGAATTCAACTGCAGTTCAAATTGCGTTTGTGGAAAAGTGTATTATGTTATTAATAACAAAAAATTATTTGGCAATCGACTTTTGCGAAATTATGTCGCGAACTCAGCGAAAAATTCGAGCTTAGACTGTACGAAAATGTCCAGGCCTGTAAAAGTATAGCGATGGTCGGGTACTCGAAGCGAATACAGGATAATTCATCGAAGGATGAAGAAAACTCGACACGCGGGTGTGCGAGGGAGATGAATAGACAGAAAGAAGGCTGTATTCGGTTTCGCCGAACCAAAGAGTGAGAACCGAAGTGGCTCTTCCGAGCCGTCGGAGCTATGGTCCGACAAAGAGGGTCCTAACAGAGTCTGCCTCGGTCAGGCTCCTCCGTAAAAGGATAAATAAAGTACCGGTTAGAGTGGCGACGTACCGAAGAGACGACGCCGAGGAAAAGTGGCCAAGAGAGCGAACAATGTAGCAAAAAACTAAAAAAAATTATAAAAAAGAGAAAGCCAAGAAAAATCAAGTACTTTCATGTGAAAAATTTATTTAGGAAATGTATCGACTTTTCATTTTTCACAACTTGACGCGACTCGATAAAAAAAGCAAAGATTTAATGAACGAGGCAGCGAATGTCTGAAGACACAGCGTTATGTATTTATGTAATTTTTTAATGAGCAAAAAAAATAGATCTGTATCTACTCATATGGAGAATATGTGTATGATTTTTGATTTTGGAATTCTCTCGAAAAGTACGAACTATTTTTCCAATTAATATTGAAGTCAACAGAGATATGTGACGATAAAAAGAGATGCAATAAATAATAGGAATTTTTTAATAATGTAATTTTGTGTCAAAATACAGTCTTACATTTTCCGATTGTTTTCCCAAGTTTTAAAATAGAATCGGCAAACCTTTTGGATATTGTTCTTTCTGATCGATAGATCCTAGAACTTTTATCGCAATTACACTTTCATATTTTTCTTAAACTGCATTTTCAAAATTAGTTGAATGTGACATTAAAAAATTATTCAATGGAACTTCATTGTAAATTGGAATAAATAATAAAAGACGTATTTGTTAAGATATCCAAAATTTGCTTTAACTAACAAAACTATTTTTTATTTCAACGCGGTAAGCCAATGAATGACGAGCCAAGGACTGAATGAGAATAAATTATAATTGAATTATAAATTTGCCGTAAAGAAAAAGTACAACATTGACAAATTTTTTCGATACACGAATATAAATTTAGTTATAAAATTTTCGTAAAATTGGATAATTTTTAGTTACATCCAAAAAGAGTTAGCCACGCAAAATTTTTGTTCGCTGTCTGAATAAATATGAACTGCCAGATTGATCGATTAAAACAAACTACAAAATCGAACTTTAAAAAAATGTAAAATAGTGCAAAGAAAACATTCATATATTTCTTTCTAGCGATGAGAGACTCGTAAGAAGCGTTTTTCGTTCCCCACAAGTAACCCGGTAACCGGAGTTGCGCGAATTAATCTCGATCTCCGGAAAAATCGTGAATGTCGGTACGGAGTTATCTCGAGGATAGCTCGGAGATGAGGGCAGTGACATCGTAGGCTTGTGCAAAGAAAGCCACGCGCTGTACACACAAATGCGTTCGAGGGGTTTTTTTTTGCACAAGCATAGGCGCAGGAAGGGCTCATGGGGATGGATGTATATAGGGTGCTGAGCGTACATCCTAGATTTATATATAAAAAAGCTAAAAAGGAAGGGGTTCGAGAATGGGGGTTGGAAGGGAAAAAAATATAGGGGGATGGTGAGTGCCTCGCTCGTTTTTTTCCGAGAGGATGAGCGGCGTGGGGTGGAGCAACACACGCCCACGCTCAGCCCAGGGCATGCCTAGGCCTACCCCAACGTTTTATGGATACATGTATATATATTCGAAGAATATCCGTCGAGCTGCGTGCGATACGTACGGGCTGTATATTACAGCTTTTCTGCGTTCGCCGGGAGAGCGAGGGAGACCGAGCCCACCCCTAACGTCCGGGGCCACGAGGGGGCGTATACGTGCCCCGGGAGAGTCCCGTTGCCGGAGTAAGCCAGAAAAAGAGGGATGTAGTTTGACGGTGCGCATTTCGTGGAGCACGCTGGCCTCGCGCGTAACGAGAGTAAGAGAGAAAACCGAGAGAGCGCTGCTAGACGAGAGGCAAAATGAGAGGGGGGTATATGATGAGAGAGAGAACGATTGGTGTGGTATTGGTGGCTCGAGGGGGTTGAAAAAATTCACCTACTCGCGCTCGTATGCTCATATACTCCCGTATACTTGTATTTGTATAAGCAGAAACGCAACCCTCCGTCATTCTCATCATCGACGGGACGAAGGAAAAGAAACGGGAAAATTCGATCGTAAAAAAAACGTCCCCTGCACATTTTACGCTTTCTGTTCTTCACGTTTCTTCTTTTCATTTTATTCATTCGTCTGTCTCTGTTTTTCGCGGTTTCTGTTACCCGCTTCGCGAGTTTACTGATTTTCCACCCTCTACGCTGCTGCCGATAGCGACAAAACGCATCTCCCTCGTAACGAGAATTTGAATAAGAAAGTTGACGATTTTCCTTTACTTATTCTCTATGTAAGGGGGGCTCGGTGGTCTAAAGCACGAAAATTTCACCTATATTTTCACGATTTTTTTTTGCTTTTAAAAATTTTAAAAACGATGTTTCAACTTTTCAGGCTTATTACTACGTTTATTGAACATGGAAACAAATTTTTTTTCAATTTTCAAAACAATTGAAAATGCCCTCTCGAAAAATCGGACCCGGACGGTGCAGATGATTTCGAGACTTCTACTCATCCGAAACACAAAATTAAAAAAGATTCTTAATCAGAAGGAGTGCAGCCGTATGTTCGGAACTAGTACAAATCGAATAAATTCAAAATTGACAAAATGGCACGACTTGGAAAAAACGTTCGTAAAATCGGGTTTTTCACTAGCTTTTTAATGTAAAAAATAGGAAATTATTCAAATAAAATTATGATTCTAGTTCCGACGATAGCCATACATGTTGTGAACAAGATATCCAAATTTCAAGTAATTCGGTTGAATACTTTTTTTGTTTTCATCTGGACCATGCCGAAAAAAGTCGTTTTAAGATAAATGAATTTAGAGTTTGACGTACAGATACTTTAAGATACGCTCTCTGCCTGGTTAATGGGCTGTAGAAACTATAATATTGGGAATTTCCGGATGAAAATTTCACAGTATATTCTTGAGATACTATACTTTATAAATATTGAAAAAAAATCGATTTTTTGAAATTTCTAGACCACCGAGCCCCCAAGACTCGTAACAACCTTTTGTTTTACATTACGTTTCATTATAGATGTTACGAAAATCGTCATATTTTGACAGGTTAGGATCAAACATTTTCCTCTTTTTTTAAAATCTATTTTCCTCTTTAATCTATTTTATAATTTATGGCAATTATAAAATAGATTACACTGCCACACAAAAAAAATTTTCTCTCAGACCCAAAGACCGGACCATGCCTACGATACGTTTTTTGGGTCACTGAAATCGAATCCAAGGCCCATCTTACTCCATCACCTCAGTATTTTTTATAATTTCAGAAATATTGATATTTCCAGCAATTAAACCATGCAATCCTATATGTTAAGGCTTCCGACGGTAAATCCATTAATTCTAATCCCATGAATATGCAACCTAATCATATTCCAACTTAAGAAACCCATGAACTCAACCCTCATGACTCCATAAACAAAGGACTAAATCAAATACGTACAAACAATATGTAATAGATACATATATGTAAATATGTATGTATATACAAATACATACATATTTACATTGAATGTAGTACAAATGAATCACACTTATTTACAAAAGACTTATATTACTTGATTGATCACATATATACGAAAAATATACAAACACATACATATACGTATTTACAAAAAACTGACATTATTAAAATGGTCAGACCCGAAGACCGTACATGTGACATGAGCAGACCACTCTGTGGAGTGCATGAATCAATATTCTTTATTGGTACTATAACGAGTTCTTTTATCTTCTAAAGATCTATGCAATGGTTTTTTGTTTTCCGTTGGTAAATCTCGCTTCAGCGCCCAACAAAAATCTGCCATAAAATCTTCATCCCATCTTCCCTGATTACTAGTTTCGATGACTTTAATGTCTTGGTGAAAGCGTTCACCCTGTTCTTCATTAAAATGTCCAAGATTTTCTGGAAATTTATCTAGAGGAGCATGTAGGAAGTGTATCTTCAGATTCATCAAACATCCTAACTTTTCAAAATTTTTTACCATCTTGGCAACAATATTCTTGAAATTAGCACTTTTTCTATTTCCCAAAAATTGTTGCGCGACGTCCCTGAAGCTTAGCCAAGCTGCTCTTTCAATCAGATTCATTGTAGATATAAATTTCTGATCTCTAAACATGGTACGGATTTGTGGCCCATCAAATATTCCTTGTTTCAATTTTGCATCGGTGAGTTTCGGGAATTTAGATACGATATACTGATAACATTTGCCGTTTACGTCGAGAGCCTTTACAAATTGTTTCATGAGACCAAGCTTTATGTGTAAAAATAGAATAAGAAGCTTAGACGGATCTACTAGAGATTTACGTATAAAATTATCTTGGGCCATTTTTTCGTATCACTGTAATGCTGTTCTCTGTCTCTGCTATCCCACATACACAAATAACAAGGATATTTTGTAAATCCTGACTGTTGTCGAAGTAACATAGTACTTTCAGATCACCACAGATCAACCATGAATGTTTCTCATATTGAATTTTTTCCAGGAGTATCTGCATATTGTCGTATTTTTCTTGCATGACGGTCGAATGAGCAATAGGAACGGGATCATATACATTAATATTGTGAAGTAAGACCGCCTTGATACTTCTTTTTGATGAATCGATAAAGAGTCTCGAATCCGCAGTTTTATATGAATTTGGTTTTAGCTGATTTATAAGTCCTCCAATATCTGTGCAAAACACTAATGACAACCTCTCATTTTTCGCAAAGAATGTACGGAACTCGAAATCTCTGTTTCGATAAAAAGAAACTTTAGTTGTAGGTTCCAAAAGATTCCTTTGTTTGAGAAATGATGCCAGAAATTCAGAACCATCTTTCGGTAAACCTAAATTTCTAACGAGATCATTCAACTCAGCCTGCGATACTAATATCGGAACTGGCGTTTCCGGTTCGGGTCGGTAACCTTGCGATTGACTAGAAACATTTTCATCACTTGACAACTTCTATTCATTTGGCTTTTCACGTTTTTCCGTCAATTTGGAATGAGATTTGTTTTCAGTTGCTCCAACTAAAATAGGAGCTATTACCGAATCAACATCCTTATAAACAAACTTGAGTTTATTCTTGGAATTTAACCCTGAGATTTTATTCAAGCAGAAGTAACAATTCTCTTGACAACCTGGATCTTTCCAAATAGTTGGATAAGAGAATATAATATTCTCTTTATCCTTTTTTGTCCCCCAACGAAGCAACATCATTCTACATGAATTGAAAATTACGCGCGGAACTCATCTATTGTGTTGATCTATTTTCACATTGAAAATTTCCTCATAAAACTCACAAATAGTTTCATTAATTACGCGCCGTAAAGATCGTACTTCGAATTTCGAGCAAATGTAACAGAAGTTGTCACGATTTTCCTTACAAACATGTGATTGATGGACTCTTTTGGATAGTTTTCTTGTAGCATTAGATTCCACATTCCGGTCTTTGGACCTGAGGGAAATTTTTTTTGTGCGGCTGTGTTATCGAGGAAGTTTAAATTGTTAAAAAATAATTGCAATAAGGAGAATTTGAAAGCGCAGAAAAGAAATCTCTGTGAGATCTCTAAATTTTGTTGACATATCACACAGACTCTCGTTTATTTATACATTTGTATGCACACTACCGCTCTTTCTCTGAAATGAGAAAAAAACATAACAATATATAACATACAAAGTACACATACGTGAATGTGACAAGAAATTTCTTCTTGTCCCTAGTTCGATTTGGCGATCGAGCTCACAGGAGTGAAGTTTCTGCCTTCTTCCTTCCGTCGCGATTTATTTTTCTCTCTCTTCCTTCCGGACTGGCTCGTTTCTCTTTTTTTGCCTGGTCCGTCGCGATCGTCGTTTTTCCAGCACGTTTCCTGTCGCAGCTTCCTCAGAGAGAAAGAGAGAAACGCGGAGATTCGATCCATAGATACATCGTATGGCACTTGGTATCCTGCGCCGCCGATCTTCTCTTTTTCCAGCCAGGGAGGACCGTTTGCCGATCTGCACGCGAGTTTCCAAGCGAGGAGGAGAATGGAGATACGCCGTACGCGAATAAACGTGCATGTGGACAGATGTCGAACGTGTTTCCCGAGAAGACGAGACTACACCGGTGTACACAGAGCTGGTCTCTCGCTCCCTCACTTACCTTGTAATCGAAGATTCTCCGTGCGGTCGCTTCGACGCTTGTCTTATCGTTTCTAAAGCTACATAAAATTCACCAGGACAAAATTTACGTATACTTAATTTTTTTTTTGCATTTTGTGCACAAAGTTTTATTCCGTACAATATTATTACTGCAATTACCATGAGTGATTAGATAACTAATGGTATACAAAATTGATTAAAATTACTTCAATATTGGATAATAATTTTTGAAAATCGCGATAGGGCGAAAAAATCGATGCGGGAAATTTTTTTTTCATTTCTTCGTTTTATAATGAACTGAATTTTTTTTAAGAATTTTTGTTCTTGTTATTTTATTAATCCTTTTAAATTCGCAAATATAAATATTTCTGCCTAAAGATAAATATTTAAATATGATTGTCCATAATTTTATATACAAATTGCAGTATAACTCGGTTATTAATATTTAAAGGCATTCAAGGATGGAAAAGATAAAAGCTTAGAGCTTTTTTCTGATTCTAAAGTGGAAGATACATTCTTGGAGACTCCATCAGCCTCCCTCATGCATACTATACTTATTCGTCAACTCATAGTAAATTGAGAATGATTTTTAAGTTTTTGAATTATTTTCAGATATATCCACTCAACATTCAGTGAATCATCATTAAAAAAAACTTTCGAAAAACCATAATAAAATGAAGAGCTCGATCTATATAGGAAATGAATGAAAAAAATGAAGGAACGATTATCATCGAAGCAGCGCCTGACAAGTGCCGATTGATGAACGCGACCGAGTCGGCAAGAATAAGAAGAAGAAGAAAAAACAAGGAGCGCGCGTCGTTCGACAAAAGGGAGAAAAAATGTAGAATAAAGCGTAAAATAAAAGCAAGAGTCGGCGATGAGGAAAAAAAATGCGCAGTGATATGGGTGGAAGAAGAGAGGTTTGAAAAAAAAGCCGGAGAGAAAGCGAGAGAAGAGGAAAAAAAGCATTTGAGATATACAGCGGGAAAAAAGGGTATCTCCGTGTGTGGATGGCTAAGCTTGTGTGGAAATGCGCGTGTCGTGCGCGGTTTGACAAAGAGTGAGAAACATGCGGAGCGGTGAAGAGAGGTAGCATATCCGACCAACCGTTATTTTTATAGCGTTACGGTAGGTTAGAGCGAGGAACGTCCGAGGCTCTCACCGCTCTTTCCAGGCCTAACCCCTGGGACCTCCTCCCCCTCCCCCTCATTTTTCCCCGCTGGCTTACATTGTGCCCGACTCCGATGCAAGGCTACCGTGTGCATTTATAATATACGCAAAATTTCATGCAATACCGGCCACAGAAGTGAGCCCTCTCCCTCCCTCCCTCCCTCCCCCCTCGACCGCCGACCATCTTTACTCCCCTTCTCCCTTTTTTTTCTTCTCCGCTCTCGATAGCCTTTGATAAAATGTACCGAAGAGCGCAGCGACGTTCGCTCATCGTATTTCTCGCCGGCCTATATTTAAAAGTACATCCACCTCTCTCTTTCGCTTTTCCTTTTTTCATCCTACGCTCCGTCCTTTTCTCCTGTTTCTCTCTTTTGATTATACGAACGGCGCACTTCCGGTCTCATGGACAAACCCCATTGGACCTCGGGTCTTCTTTCGCCTCTTTCTTTTATTTTTCGCTGTTTTTTTTTGCATCCCAACCCTCTTGGCTTCTCTCTCTCTATTTTCCACTCTCTGTTTATCTCTCTCTCTTTTTGCCACCCTCCTCGAGATAAACGTTTTTCTATAACATCTCTTCCGAAGCTCGTAAAAACTCGCTTCGTTCTCTCCCTGCTTCCTTCCTTCCTCACTTTTTTTTCCTCGCTGCCTTTTCCTTATCGTGTGTCCGTAATCTTTATCTCGCATCATTGCTTTACACGCATCGTAAAACGTTTTTTCTCCTCTCGGACTGAGCGAGCTTGAGGAAATTTGTGAGTGTTTAATTTCGAACGACCTGATCGGCGAAATCCGCGAGACGCCCCACATGGAAGTTCACAGAGAAGGCTTTCTCTGTATGGAATGCTCAAATTTCGGAAAGATCAGTTATCAAGACGATTGTATTCGTCCTTATCTCGCATGAATGGTTTACATGCACGCATGTGAAATGTTTTTTTCCTCAAGCTGAACCACCTGATATAAATGATAAAAGTCCCGAGGCGACCTGGTAAAATTCAACAAAAGGATTTCCTGCAGAAAAAAGAATCGAGGACCTCGAAATTCTGATATTCCGTTATCGATAGTCCTGAAAACAATCCGGTTCGTTTTCGAGCGCGAGGAAAAGTTCGTCGAGAGTTTATAACGCCGGGACCCGCGGAGCGTGTATACCGGAATACGAAAACTGACTCGAACGAGTCATCGGGGTTTTGTCCTCGTGTATACACCGTGGTTTCTGTCACGTCGATTTGTGCTTTCATTCGTATATAGACTCACCTGCAAAGTGACAAACAAAAGAGGAAAAGAGAGACAGAGAGTGAGAGAGAGAAAGGGAGAAAAGTAAAGATAATAGGAGAGAGAAAAGGAAAGAGCTAGAGCAAGTGAAAGAGAAAGAAAGTGAGAGAGAGAGAGAGAACGGATGGTTTCATCGAGTAATTTCAACGCTGGTAAAACGGCTGAAACTGGACCTTCACGGGCTATGCAGGACAATGTTACCCGCATATATATATGGGAGTATTACGGTCCGGGAGAACGCCGCAAACAGGGGTGTGTAGACGATACCGAGGGGTTGAGGTTCCCAATGAGAAGGAATGTCGATTGAAAAGTCGAACGATTCAGGTCGACCCTCGACCAAGTCCAGTCAGCCAAATCGAGAACACGATGAGGCTCTGCGAATTCATTGGCATCCCGAGCAATATCAAAAGAGACATAGGCCAAATATATATACATACACCTATATTTTTAGGATCTATTCACACACGGGGGGCGCTCACACATTCGAATGCCTTTTCCGTCTTTGTATCCAGAATTTCACATATGTAGGACAGGGTAAGGAAGAATCGAGGGAAAGCTCGTATAAAACGAGAGAACAAAAAGCGACAACTGGAGAAAATGAGACGGAGAGAGCGAAAGTTTAAGAGACAGAGAGAGAAATGATGCCAGTTTTGGAACTTAATAACACGACCAGAAAAGAGAGAGCAGAGAAGGCAAAAGAGGTGATGAGAATGGGAAAGAGGAACGAGGACACATCAGACACGATATTCGGTTTATGTGTACATCAATATTGCATCTGTATTACGTGTAGTGACATATATGTATATATATACTGTATAGTACATATATACATGTGACCGTGTATATATGTATAAACGCATCGACGCGCGATCACAAACTGTCAGGTTATTGTCTCACGTTTTAATGGAACTTCAGCCGGTCGGAATATACACGAACTGAATTAAATGTTGGCCGACGTTGCCTGGTGTAACGAGAATATGCGACGGAATTCGACGGAAAGAGAAAAACGTACACTCGAAAAGCATCGAGGCGAGCACTATCGAGACTCTCCAAGAGAAGAGAAACAAAGTGGGAGTATGTGTACCAGTAGTGACGGTATACGAATGGGAGGTAGTAGTTTACGGATGCATAATGGAGCAACACTGGTTCTGATGCCCGAGAGAGGAAGAGGAAGAGAGAGAGAGCGAGAGAGATGTGTTTTCCTGATGACGTTTCGTCCTTAAATATTCTCGCACACGATATATCCACGTGCATACACGGACGTTGACGAATCTCGTGCATAAACGACGTCACACTCGGATCGAGGAAAACTGCAGAGATGAAAAAAAGACGTGGAATCTCAGTTCTTCCGCTTGATCGAAAATTTAAATTACATCGCGCCCGATCCATTTTCGTTTATAGTCCAACACGTTTGCGATATTCACGACTCTCTGACGTTCTTGTCCACGAAATTACTTTTTTTCTCCGCGTTAACATGTACGGGTGGAATTCACTCGTCGTTCTCTTTCCTTTGTTCGATCTTTCGTCTTTCATTTCGCGCTGGGTACAGACGCGATTTGGAAGACGCGAAAATTTTGTTGAAATCGCTACATCCATTTTCGAAATTATGCAACAATTTCAGATTTGGATTTTTTTTTGTTCACTCTTTGTCTCATGTCGCATTGACGGATGGCACCGTTGTCGAAATCGCTATACATTCATCGCAAACATTTCTCATTCCGAAGTATTTTGAGGCTTTTAGCAATTGAAGATTATTTTTCACTGATGCGTTTTAAACACACAGATTTTAATATCAGGGATTACTAACAACGAAAAATGATTATTTTTTTAATCAAACGACAAACATTAAGAAAAATATGCATTTTATTTTTTTGAAATGGTACAATAGTTCGTTTTAAAATATCGAACCCATTGAAGTTGAGTTAAAAGCGACACAAAATAGTTCGAGTAAATGTTTTGTGATCGAATGTGATCATAAAAAACAGTGTTATTTAAATTTCTTTACTTATCACTTATTAGTGATCATTTTATCTAGTTGACGTAACACATATGTTGTGCTGTGAATAAAAATTCATATGAATTTACATTAAAAAAATTAATGAAAACTAATAGTAAATGGATTAGTTATTCAGTGTAGCTTTAATTATAAAATTAGGGCAACATCTATAATTCGCAAAATATAAGATAGCGTTGGTTGGTCCTTGTGAACGAAAAGGTCGTTTCGATCTCCGGGATTAATATCTCACTCAATTTGCGGGTATCTCTATCTCATGGCGCGATGCACGTGCACACGAACGTGGAGAAAGCACACAGACACACGTGGGCACGGCGTGTCCTGACTAGAGGATTGAGTAATCGTTGAGCGCGCGAGGGCGTCAAGGATCGCAGCTTCCAAAGCCGTTCTCTCAGTGAAAGAGAACGATGAACATAGAGACGAGAAAAACGAATAACCTGAATAAAATAAGAAGGAAGATCAAATAATCGAGAAATCGCGAGAAAATATGAGAGAACGAAATTAAAGTGACGAGCAGAATGACGCACAGGACTCGTGCAAGTTTCTTCAAACTTATATATTTTATACTTTGTATATTTACGTGCAACGCGAGTATATACACCGAAGGGTTTTCCCTTTGGCGAGGATAAAAAGAGACAAAGTTCGCGACTCAGCTCTGAGCTGAGCTGCGACGAGAATTCTCTCATCTCTTTCTCTCTCTCGCTCTCTCTCTCGGTGCTCAGCGAGCTCCGAGATGCTCCTCCGAAGTACTCCCGACCGCGAAGAAATCTTCGAAACTGTACGCATGACTACCTCCGGAAATTAGCCGCCGTTTCGTCTTCGTCCTCTTCTCCCTGAAACATTTCGCAATGTTTGGCTCTCTCTCTCTCTCTCTCGTTCCAACACTTTTCAAAATTTGTGTCTCGTTTAGCATTCACGATGCGATAATCTCGCTTCCCAGGATTATTCTCCGGGCTCTTCATCGGTGATGTCACTATTTTCGTAAAATCGTTTACGTATTCAGGATACGTCTTGCACGTCAAAAGCGCAAAAAACATGGACAGCTTTGGTTTTCGCATTTAGATAAGATAAACTACGTATGCGTATTTTCTTTATCAAACAAAAAATTTTCGATCTGTTTAAATACTTTGATTTAAGCTGAATGAAATAATTTTTCAATTTTTGATTATGCATATTCATAATGGACTTTTTAAATATCATTTATAGCTTTCTATTTTTAGTTTAGAATTTTTTTCAGTCTGAAACAAATCCGTATACGGTATTTGGAACTATAAGAACACACTCTCCTCAATAATGCTGATCATTAAAATATTAATACGAGTTTATTGTGCAGTTTTTCTACGTTTTTTTAATTGGATGAAACCGATAGTAAATGCAGACGAGCATGAAAGTGATACTTCAGTTATTTTATTGCAAATATTTTGATTTAAAGATGTTTTTTCTTGTAATATTTTATTACGTACATTTCACCGATACTTCATGTGCATTTATGTGTATAAACGATTTTTTTCAATTTTGGAGGCATATCTTGAAAGCTTATGCAGTCGAAAATTTTGCATGCCCCTCACAGACACATAATTAAAATGAATATGAAATTTGAATTAAAAATGAAATTCCACGAGAGTGCACATTTTGCGTAGGTTTGATGCATAAGATGAACGTTCAAGAGGAAGATGGTCAAAGGGAGAAGCAAAGCGTCGAAGACAGGGAGACAACGAAGAGAGAGAGAGAAAAGAGAGAGCTTCGTACACAGAGCGTTATAAGATCGATAGCTGATGTGATACCGACCCAGCCCAACCCCAGCGTAGAGGCTCTGAACCCAGCGCGACCCTTGGTTCGTTCACCCCCGCGACTCTGCACATTCGCGCCATTATCTGTTCCAAATGTCGTCAGCGGCGTCGTTTCGTTTACGGTGCGGTGCTCCGTAGCTTCGTCGTCTCTCTTCTGCACACTTTCCTATCTCACTCTCACTCCCTCTCTCTCTCTCTCTCTCTCTATCTCTCTCTTTCTATCTCTCTCTCTTTCCTCCGCACGTCTGTTCTTCCCTCTCAATACTCGGCGAACATTTCTAACTCGCTCTCTCTCTTTCTCTTATACGAGCGACCCAACCAACCCTTATTCCACCCGTTACATGTATTTTCGCTTCGTTTCTCTCTGTTTCCTCCTCTCCCAGGATCTCTTTTTCTCCCTCCCAGCCCACTCTTCCTTTCCGTTTATGTCTTCATCTCTCGGCCCGTTTTATTCTCCCATCTTTGCTCTCGTTTCGTCCTCCGAGCGAGCCTCCTTCCCCGTTTCCGGCCACCTTCGACGCGCCATCCTCGCGCGGTCGTCCTCGACGACGTCGTACCTGGAAAGAGTCCGCATAAGCTGCTCACCCACCAACAGCCATATAACCCGCCTGCATCCTCGAGCTCCTGAGTTCGTGCGCGTAAGAAAAACGCTTGTACTCGTACCAGAAAATTTTACGAATCGCGAGACCGAGGAGAAAACCAGCCCCCACCCCCCACCGAACCTTTCGCTCCTCTTGTTTTTAAGGTTATGCGTTCGCCCCGCATTACGACCCATTCCGAGTGCCACGATCCTTCGATACTCTTCCCTCGACGCGAATACATTCGCGAATCTACACGTATATTTCCCCTCGAAATAAATATAAATATATATGTACAATGTATACATGTATGTGTATGCATGTACGAGTAAAACAAGAAATCCCGAAGAAACGTCTTCCATCCGTGACTCAAAAGGCGCGTTTCGTTCCTCTCACTGCTCATTCCTCCGATACTCAGGAGAATCTTCAACTTCCCGAAAAGCTCCATAACTTCTATCCATTCGCCCCGGCGTCTTCAACCCGGCTGTTATTTCGTCTTGGCGCGCGTTCACCCGCTTCCGGCCACGCTATGCGATTTTGTAAACTTTTCCATCCATCTTGCTTATATACATATTGTACACATAAATGTATATATGTATAAATGTATATGTATATATAGATTTTCCCAACGATATAGTCTGCTTATCCTTTCAAGGGTCTCAACGGTAAGTATCACGCTTCCAACTTTCCGCTGGTGCATTTTCGAGTTTTGTCCCGGTAATGACTCGGGAAAATTTGCAGATTACGAGCACCTTTCGACGCACCTGTTTCACGCAACTATTTTGTTTTATAAGCCTTCAGACGCGCTTCAGAATGTGAATTTCTGTTTGCGGGTATTTGTTATTGTCGCGTAAGTGCGTTACCAAATGCGCACGCTTTCGCTTTAAGTGCAGTCTGCGGCAAACCGAACGAACGCCGAGCGTATACATTGTACATAACTATACTCGTAAAATAAATTTTTGACCCGCTGGAATTGAAACTTTGGAAAATAGTCACAAATCGTGAGTTTGGGTGAGAATGTTCTTCTCTCCTTTATTTTCGTTCTTTGAAACATCTTGTACAGTAATTTTATTTATAACAATCTCCGTGGAAATATTTAATTGATTTCTCATCAAGATTTTATTGTGATTTCAATTTTTTATGAGATTTAATTTTTATTATACTTTTTTATAGATAAGAGATATTGATCATAATTTCTGGTGGAAAAATGTATGTATTTTTTTTTCATTTCAATAAACTTTCAAAAAAAAGTTTTCCACTGAATTTTTGTTATTAACAATATTTTTTTGAAAATATTGACTCGATTTTTATCATTTTCGAAGAGAGGGTAGAATTTCCTATGATTACTTTGTTATGATGTAATTTAAGTTTAATTCACGATTAAGTTTGTAATGGTTGAAAAATAAATAAGTTAAATATTTTAGTAATTTAATTATTTAAAAAGAATCTTATCAGAATATATTATTGGAGTACACGGAGAAAAAAGTTGAGGTGAATCAATCCATTTCGCTTTGAATCAACAAAATCGGCGGTCACATAGAGTTAATGATATAATTGGTTCATTTAA